>OX639996.1:94008934-94242421 GCA_951828415.1 Anomoia purmunda
GTAGGTATGAGCGAATGCTTATTTCTCTTTCCCAATTCGCTTGAGTTGTTTTGTTTATATATATATATGTACATACATATATGCGCAATACATGCGAATTCAAGGGTTGATATTTCACTCGCAAAATTACACAAACAAAATACATTGGTTCACTATAGATCTATAGATCCACCTTCTTCTGCTTTGCCTCTAATATCATGGCTTTCTCATCATTGTCGGAAACAAGCGATTGGTTTCTTATAGTTATACATTTTTTATTAAAAGCTCCCACGAGAATCATAGGGCTTTTATCTTCACCCCTTTTAAGAGAACCAGCTCCTGTATAAATGTAAATAAAATGCAAATATTTTCTACATATGCTTAAAAATTTGATTATGAAGATGTATGTATATGTGTATTTTATTTATACAGCTTTAGGATTTCTTCGTTGTGATCTACGTTTTTGTTTCCGTATGTATTTTACGCAAGCGTCAAACAATTTTTTTTTACGAAAAACACCAACTCTTGCTATTTTTTGGCCGTGAATTGACGCTTGAATAATTCACAAACTAATTAAAGAAAATCGATTCTTAATTTTGTAATTTGTCACAACCATGGAGTACAAAACGAATAAAAACAAACGGAGAAAAAAGATAATAGTTTTTTATTTGGAGTTATCACTGAATAAATACAAGGCAAAAATCTTAGCCCATAGAATTCAAAATTTGGTATAGCTGAGATCACCTTATGTATTCTTGTGCCATTCACTGAACGAATTTCTATGTTTGACAATTAATAATGGCTATTTCTGACATTTAATATCAGCCTCCGCCATCTTTTATTTAACAGAATATTTTGAATGTATTCCTTCGTATATATTCGGACTGGCCGGTTGCATGTTCGTAAATTCTTCGAAAACCAGGCAACGATGGATTCAGCGATAGGCCTAAGCAGCTTATGTGCATCCACCAATGTAGCGCTGCCCAAACGTAAATTACAAAGAAGCTAAATGCAGTTTCGTTTCTTAATTGGATCAAATCAGGTCCTAGTATGCTTGAGTGCTTATGAGTGAGTTATGATTTACTCAGTTTGCAAATAGGTAACCAACAACAAAAATAGATACGAAAGCGATTTAGGTGTACAACTTTTCATTCTCTTTTTTTCATCCCCCCACTGATGCGCTGATTATCGAAGTAATAGTAGCAATGCTTTGCTCAATGTAAATAATTTGAAAAATTCTCAACGCAAATATCTCGTAAGTGGTTAAAAGAATCCTAAATCTGACAAGTTTGTGCAAAAAGTCAAACCACGCTCTTAAGTTGATATGGTACATATGTATTTCTGTTCGGTAAGTAAAAATAGACTTATAATTTGACCTAAACAAAGGCTTACTCGTTTTCTATCGCTTTCCATCGTTGTCCATAGGTTGCCTTCTTTCTTATTCTCTCTATCTCTATGTTAAATTTTTCCTCTTAAATTTGCAACGAAAGAGCTTTAAAGATTTTACTCTCAATTCAGTCGTACGTAGATAATCTGGTAGATACTTGTAATGACGTTGAGCAGGAAATGTTTTATATGTCAATAACAAATCAATATATTGCCCAAGTTATGTATCTGTTGAATTTCTGAAAAATTTTCACCAATATACATATATTTCTTCGATTACTTTCTTAAGCAAATATCTACTTAATATTCTGTCCTGGTCTGCTGCAAGTGAGCGACTGTGTTTCACTTAAAAAAAATTTTAGAGGTTGAGGGGCAAGCTTTATTTAAAAACTTGAAAAAATAACTCTTTTTAAATAAGAGTTGAAACAACTACAAGTATTAAAAATATGAATTCAGTTAATGTATATTTACAACTAAATACACAAAGTTGCTTAACCTTCATCCCAGTTTGCCAATAATTATTTCAACGTATTGCTTTATCGGTGGATTATTATGAACTTAAACTTCTTGATAATTCCTATCTAATGAATACTTTTTGAAAAATTTGAAATTCGTTGCAAAATTATTATAAGTTTGCGAAATATTTTAAAACTTACGATTCTTACTTTCATGTGTGACTTTGCACAAATAACGCACTGCTATATATTTTTCTATAGAAACTGGCTTGTTGTACTTTTAATACATTACCATTTGGAGAAAATGCAAGTTTTAGTATGGTTTACAATTCTTGTTATTGGTTTGCTTTGAAACCTGCTATCTATGAAGAATCCAACAGTACTTAGGAAAACTAAATGGTGGTGCAACAGAAAAAAAGTGAACGTGTGATTCTTGATTTGGTTCGTGGGCTTAAGGGCCATAACATTACGATGAACAATTTTTCCTGTCTTTTAAGCTGTATACAAATTTGTCGTCTCAAGGTCGGACAATGGTGTACGCAATGCGAAAAACGAAAGGACCATTTCCCCAAAAATTGTACAAAAAGCTCCCATTGTTCCCATCAATATCTGCATTCACCGAAAATAGAACCCTTGTATCATACGTCAGCATAGCTACTTCGAATGCAGTGCAATCGGGTAGAAAAATATTGCCAGAAAGTATCTCGCTTGGACCGATCGTACAATTTTTTGCAGATGCATTTGACAAAATGATGTCTTGTTACAGCATTAAAGAAAAACAAATCGACAGCCGCTATCTGTATTCGCAAACTTCAGTTTCGAACGCGTCCATTATCTTCAAAAATATGGACCCAAATTGGCAAACAAAAAAACATTCATATTCATATATATTCGTATTCATGGTTTGATTGAATATGTAAAATTTTTTTAGTTTTTAAAATGTATTTCATTGACTGGGATTTATTGCATCTAACAACTGCCGTTGGTTTGAAGTAAAAATATACGCTGAGACTATTGTTTACTTGTTTCAATTACCTTTTCATCTACCACCGAAAAAATTGTACAGTAAGCGAATTTTTGCTGCCAAAAAGGGACTGATCATGTTTGTTTCAGTAATCTCATACAATTATTATTAGGTTTCATTTAGAGCTAAAAGCATTAAAGTGTGGAAACTTTGAATCAGTGGAAGAAAATGGAAAAGAAGATAATTTCGGGCAATAAATATCGCTGTTGAGTCGAATTGGGCAGTAAATAGGATTTTTAGAAATGTTTCGATTAAAACGTCGCTACCGAGGTTACTCTTCGTTTTGCTTAACCCTGCTGTTAGGTTAAAAAAAACTTACGAATCTTAGGTTAGAGGACCATTTGGTCCATACTGCAGTTTTCATACAAAATAACAATTTAATCTTAGTCTTTATATTTAGTTTGGTTCAATACTTGCTAAATATTATTATTTTATTATTTACTCAACTCTGGTAAAACCCAGCACCAGTGGCCTGCTCTAAAAATGCTTCTAGTTCAGGAGCTCGAAAGCGATGAATTTGTAGTTGCTGCAAGTCTAAGTCTGATGTAAAATGCTCCATTTGCAGTGCGTTTATTTGCAAAACCAACCGAAAAACATTTTTTTGCTCATCATGTAGTGCCAAAAAATATCGAACAAACTAATAAATACTTATTTTTGGAAAATTAATGTAAAGAAAATCAAAGAAAATATACTATGGACCAAATGGTCCCTTAACCTAAGATTCGTAATTTTAAATTTATCTGAGTCCAGTTTTAAGTCAGAGAATTAAATTTTCGCACATAATATTGTTTTATAAAAAGACCACCTGAGCTGAAAAATTTAGACAGTATATATCACCATTCCAAAGTTACAAAGAAAACAAAAAAAAAAAATTGGACCAAATGTTCTTAACCTAACAGCAGGGTTAAGAAAATTAATATCAAGTAGAAAATATAATATAATAATAGTTTGACGCTCACTTCACACTGCTCGGTGTTTGCCCGAAATTTTCTGGCATTTTGTGGTGCGGGTCTTGACGTTGTACCACAAATTGATTGACCTAAAGTTTCTGTGGAAGTTTCCTCGTCGTAAAAATGCACTAGGCGGTGTGCACACACACACACTCGACTACGGCAGCCACAGTAAGAGCAACTTTGGCGTGCTACAAACTTGGTACTGAATTCATAAACTCACCATTCAATCGTTATGGGACTTGTTTAGCAAAATCATATTTTCTTTTTAAATAGCCGTGTTGATGTTAAAAATTTCAGTGGACGATTTCCGCTTTGTCTTTTTAACTAATTTTATGTACAACCGCAATTTAAGCACAAAGACATTCTAATAATATAAAGTTATAAAAATGAACAGTAAGTAAAGAACTGTTACTTCCCAAAAAATTTACTATACCTATGGACCATGAATAATGCTTTCCCGTGTTCAGACTAGATACCACACCCAACTTTGCCTGTGAAGTCAAATAGGCTCCTATGTATGTATATTGATATTTGATATTTTCTTCAATGTTCAATTCTAAATTTGAACCAATTTACTGAAAAAAACTGCAATCATTGCAAATATTGCGGTCCATAAATAGGAGTGTATCGGACTTTTCCAGTTGTCTTCTGCAAAAAATTCTCGAATATTTGGGCATGGCAGATGTTTTGGAACTTCTTTTAATTTTTTGGGCCACAAAAGTGCCTTCTCTCTGTAAGCAACAAGAACTGAGCCGTTCCGAAATATATGATTAACAAACACTTGGGAAACTTGCAGTTTCGGAACGACAGATTTTTCAACCACGGATGTTTTGACATCTTCGTGAAATAGTGGTAAATTAGTTATACTATTATAATGTTTTGCTTCCTTTTTATCTTTTTTATTAAAGAGAAAAAGTTATGATCCCTTTTTATATATTTCCTAAGTTTTTCAGGCAATATCATATTCATCAGCCATTCCGTATGAATTTCTGAAATCGCTTAGCGCTACGAAACAATAGCCTTATTCTTTTCGACATACATATATTAGCGAGTGGCGAATCGATGAAGCATCTGGCATCTGGTGCAAATGAATATGCACCAAAAGTTCAAGTACGTCCGCGCACATGATCGTCAATTATGTGCAGCTTAAAACTGGTCTAATTTCTGCAGAATTGAGTGCAATGAGTTCGACCGTCAGCGCCAATATAATGA
The DNA here is from genome assembly GCA_951828415.1 of Anomoia purmunda. Classification (NCBI taxonomy): domain Eukaryota; kingdom Metazoa; phylum Arthropoda; class Insecta; order Diptera; family Tephritidae; genus Anomoia; species Anomoia purmunda. The sequence goes on from OX639996.1 coordinate 94,013,944, forward strand.
CTTCGACCGATCACCGTACTCGCGATCGTCGATCGTTGTTGTTCCTTGTACACACAAATTTGTTCGGACGCGAGCAGAGCTTAGGCATCGCGAGCAGAGAGGTGGCGAATCGAATCCCTATCAAGAGAACTTACCAATCTTGCTGGAAGTGGTTGTTTGGTTTAATAAACGCATACATATCTAGATAGTTAGTTAGTCAACAAGTATTGCACATGTGTACTTAATGAAGATTGACATATTTTTCACTCAGTTGAAAAAATTCGACTTCATTTTTTCCGAACACTATTTTTCTTCGGTAGTACAGACTTTTTTCTATTTTCTTCGTAACTTAAGTAATACGGATGGTTTAGTAGTAATGGAAACAGAATTAATGAATCCACTGTGTGTCATACACAAATTGCAATACTAACAATATTCACTATATATAAATCAAAACAAGGAACACGCGATTTTTGGGGGGAAAATTTTGCCCAAACAAGTCAAGGGCTATACAGTCCTGTTTTTTAGCCTGTGCAATACAAAGTCCTGATCTACGTACATATAATTACTTATAACCCTAACCTTAATTAACTTCAAAAAGACAATCCTGGATCCGATTTTGAATAAAATGGATTTTCATTACGAAGATAATAATGAACAAAGTTGCATTTTCAGCTTTTGTCGTACGTTTCGCTGAACTTTTAACTAATTTAAAAATAGTGTGAAAAGTAAATAAACTGCAATTATAAAGTTCTGCATATACAGGGTCAGACTATTTAATAGGGTCATGAAATTTTTAAATGTTTTAACTATTTTTCTTTTGTTTATTAATTTATTAATTTTTTATGAAAGTATAGCTCATTATAAAAAAAACACTGTATAAATCCATATTTCAAACTTTGTAGGAAAAATCGGAAAATGCAACAAAATTTCATAATTTTTTTTAAGTTTCTAGTTAGAATTTTTATAAAAATTCGACGAATGCATGCAGTTTTATTGGCCAATAAATTTTAGCTCCTATTAGCTAAAAATTTTTGATATTTTTTTACCGCCAGTGTCACGCATTTTCTTCCATACAAAATACGTTCGAAAATTTTTTGTTTGTATGGGAGAAATTCAGTGACACCGGCAGTAAAAAAATTATCAAAAATCACCGGAAATTTTCACCTAATTGAAAACTGCACAGCATTGTACTCAAATCTAAAGGACTATAAAACTGCGTACCAGAATTGTTTTACACACTCTGATTAAAAAGTTTACAATTCAGATAACACTTTGAAGAATTTTTACAGTTTTTGCAGAAATTTGGATCTATACAGTTTCCATTAGGAAATGATCCGTTTATAAAAAAAATAATCAACATTAAACAAGTAGAAAAACAAATTGTAAAAACTTGTCAAAGTGACCCTATTAAATTGTCCGACACTGTATGTACATAGATTCCTATTTTCGTATTTGCACGTATTATATTTAAATTGTTTCCTATGCTCCAAAAATTATGGGATTCAATTTATTTTAACAGCGGAATATTTTGAATGAAGGTTTAAAGGTGGATTTTGAATTACATTTTTTTTTTTAATTTATTTCCACTCTACCTTAAATATTTGCACGACTGCCGCTATTTCTACTGTCAACATGAAAAGTGTTTAGTGGTTTTAGTGATATATTTCAACTTGGATTTTATGCGATTTTATGGTATTTTCGGTTCTATTCAATATATCATCGGCAAAATGTTGGGCCTTTGCTGCGCTGCGGAGAGTTATTGTGAAAATTGATATATTTGATACAGATGCGCATGCATTTGCATGTGTGTGTGTTACTTTATTTTACAGCCTCACTCCGCCCACTCCCTCCAACGCATGTTCAATATTCAAATATTGCAAAACTGCATTGACATGTTTGCGCATTTTATGAGCGCCAGCGGCTATTTGTGATGACCAACATTGATTGTTGCAACATTGTTTGCATGTTTCATGCTGTTGTTGTTGTTGGTGTTGTTGTACAGCAACATGATTTAGATTTTATTTGTATTTCTCAGTTGCAAACAAGGTTGTAAACGAAATTAATTTTCCATGTAATAAATGAATGTAAAAATATATTTTGTGTAAAAAAAAAATATAACCAGATATTTTTGCTAGCCAAAAATCGAAATGCAATAACGTTGCCAAAGCGAATTGCTGCAATTTGTGTTTACCTTCAACTTGTATCTGTTATTAAAAAGTAATCAAAAGAATTGTAATAATAAAAATATTATAGGCGCGCCCGCATACATACATACAAACGAAAATAACTGTATATGTACATGTATGAATGTAAATATAAAAGCGATTTAAAATAAATTAAAAATTCCGTTCACTTGCAAATGTAAATACAATATGGAGACAAAGTAAAGTGAAATTGAGAAGTGATGCATGTTTGTGAAAAATATACATATATCTATAAAAAAATACATACCTTATACGCGTGCTTAATTCAAATGTGGCATAAATTAAAATTGACCAATTTCCACTTCATATAGTACTAAAAACGCGCTCTTTTCATCTAGCACTTAGTTGCCGACAAAAGTTGAAGCAAAACTTTGTTGTAATACGAAACTCAAATACATTTCCTATATTCTCATACGATTAACACTAAAATTTATTTTGTTTTAATTGCTTTTGACAATCATCAGACATTTTGACTTCATGCAATTATTAAGAATAAGTAAATCTGCACAAATATAAAATCAAATTGGAAATCACAGAAAAAGCAGATGGCTGGAGGAAAATACCGAAGTACTGCACTTATGTCAGTAAGTTTGTAAGCATGGTAGGCCAGGGGTCCACAAACAAAGTGAGCGGTTTCTGATCCAAAAGATTTCTAATTTATCAATATAACAGAAAGCGACGTGTTAAAAGAAAAAGCAAAAGTCAATCAATAATTATTATAGGATGATACAAATAATACTCGTATACATAAATAAAATATAATTAAATACTTGTTTTTTTTCTATATAAATATAATTATTATTTTAAGACTTATATTATATAATAATTATGAATAGGAAACAATTTTTCAAGGCTCGAAGGACAAGGCTATTTAGGAACATTTCGTGATTAGGTCCGGACTTATTCGAGACTACTTCGAAATAATTTCGGGACGAGTTCGGGATCACTTCTGTATCCTGTACTATTGTTCTGTGCTATTCATTTATACACTTTGCGAAAAGCTATTCTTTTCCGTCATTAAGTTTTCGGATAATGGTAGGTCCTGATTCGGCCTACCTGAATTTTAAAAGATTTTCCTGGAAACCTCCGTCTTTCAAAATTATTATGCAAATACTTTTATAACATAAGTCTCAATATAAAAGTCTTTGAAAAACATAAAAAAAATACATCTTGCTGATACTTATTATGGAAAGATTTTAATAATAAAAGTCTCCAAAGGAATATTATTGTTGATCTAAAAAATTGAAATCAGTCATAATTATTATGAAATGCCGTTTAGAATATAAGTTTCAAAATATTATTAATCTGGGTCTCTGGTTTTAATGCTTGGAAATTTGGCAATCTCCGTTGAAGGGTTAAAGCAGGTATTGCCTTCGTTATTGCCCGAATGGATGGCTTTCAACGTTCAAACTGGTTGATTTTTTTTTTTTTTGTAATTTCTTGATGATACAGCACACCACATTGTAACGCGAGGTGGATGCAATTTTTTAGATCCACTCTATATTGAACAATTTTATTTGTTAGAATAACCGTTTAGGCAAACATGAACCTCGTCAGCTATAAAAATGCTGCTCGACATGATTTCGTTTCCTTCCACTATGACAGGAAAGTTCGGCAAAATAATAATAATAATAGAATAAGTTTGGATCTTTATGAAGAACTGTCTGCAGTGACTGTCTGCGGAACTGCTTTGTGTAGATGCTTATCTTGTCGAAATTCTAAGTTTGGCTTGTACGTGCTTTCCGTGCTCGGAAAAATTATCCACGCATAATGGTTCACCTCATGGACGGATACTATGAAAGTTTCATTGTTTCTATCATCCATTTGCGTAAAATATAAAGATCTATAAATAAGTAGTTAATATAAAAATTGAACTGAGTCCGTACGCATAAATAGAGTTATTACGTTTTTTTTTTGTTTTGGGTAGCAAGTTTCATCCGCCAAACTGTATACAGTGCTTCTCATATCTACAGCACTTCCACATATTGAAAAGATTTTACTATTTAATTTTCTTTAATTATTTGTAATTATAAAAACAAACACAGTGTCCAAAATTAAATCTTTTTGGGCAATAAATATGAACAAATTTTGAGATCTTGTTGAAATATTGCATATAAGTGGTATTTGTTGCTGAATAAACTGTATTTGTATATATTAAAAAAAAATATTAAAGTAAAATAAATAGTCAACACTTGTCAATATATAGTGGTTTTATTGTTATGATATACACCATACAATATTTACACAATAAGAAACTATATGGCGAGTCTTATAACACTAATTCATCCATCCAACAATTCAACTTCAAAATCAAAACTATGTGAGTGTTAATTTCTACTAGGTTTAGTCGTTAAACAAAGAACTCAGTTTTATGTAATGTACTTGATCTTTCTATAACTTGCCTCTATAGACAGTTTTTAACGCTCTTATAAAAAAATTCATCCAAGTAATTTTGTTTAGCAGAGTCTTTTCCAGGTTCCTGATTACTGACCCGCTTCAAGTAACTACAAAGGATCCCTTCATCTCTCTATTCCCGTATATAATTTTTGACTGTTATTAAATTTAAACGATCAATGACGAAATAGTGAATTGATATTAAAACGTATTTTGATTACTTTATTTATTATTTAAAAAAATATTATTATTCAAAAAAATAATAAATAAAAATAGATGCAGGGATTTAGGTATAACCACACGGTGACACAAGTTGAAATTTTTATTCTTCCCAGCTTCGTCAATGCTGGTTTAATTTTTACATACTTTCTAGTGTGCAGCTTAATGCACTTTTCCTCGTTCCTCATTATTGTTCACTTTAGAATTTTTTTCATAATCGCTAGCATTCAAATCCTTCTTCGATACTGTTGAGAAATCTACTTCAGCAATCAGTGCCGTAAATTAATCAAAGAAATATCAATGTATCATTACATTAGCTTTCCTTTTCTTAAAACAAATAACTAATTTTTTTTAGAAACAAACTTTTAAATAATTTTAAACACTCTTCTTCATTTAAATTTTGTATGCCGCATGTTAACTTGCTACTTGATGTTTCTGGAAGACATTTTTAAATAAGTTGTCTTCATTGAAAACTGTATTACAAATCTCGGAACATTGAATGCGAATTCAAGCACACACCGAGAAAATAGTAAAGTAAGTTTTCGATTCCGGAACGATTCGATAGCTTACATTTTTCTTAAAAATGTTAGAAAACGATTAAAAAATATTAGAAAATAATATATTCTAAATAGGAAATACTCATAATTTTCAAATCGAGAAAAGCGGATTCTTAATGGAAAATAAATTTATTATTTCAAAATAAATTCGTAATATGAATTTAAAAATTGTACACACTATATTGTTTTTCTAATTAATATCTGCAAAATAATATTTCAAATGGAATGTAGAAAGCTTAAATTTCGCTAGCTTTAGGTTATACATATTTTCAAAAGTCGTCGTCTATAATCCTATTGAACTTTTTACTTTATTGACCAGAGATATGTTCACAACCGGCATACCGGTATAGTAGTAGAAATAAAACTTTTTTTGTTAAATAATTTTTTTTTATAAATATCCAAGTGAATGAAATTATGTAGGTATTAAATTATCTTATATATTAAATTATCCTGTTTGCTATGCGGATACGAATTGCCGAACACTGAAAGAAGTAACACGTAAATGCAGACGTAGCCTCAAACGAAATGCGCAACCGGCAATATTTGATTTTATTTGCATAGTACCTGTCATACAACATGCAGTTCTTTGGCGCGTTTCGTTGGTTTATTATTGGCAATATCTTAGACTTGAAAATAATAAATGCACATATACGTGCAAAGACAGACAAATGTAGTGCTGTTTGTAACAAAATTAATATTTTAATATTAAATATGAATTGCAGCAGCATCAATAAAATCAAATATTGCCGCAGTACATAAATGCATATCTGTATAAATAAATCTACATATTATATACAAATACATATGTATATCTAAGGTATCTCAGATAAAATATAATAACTTCAGTTTAGATAGTTTTGTAGATTTATTTACATTTTTATTAAGATTTGGCTACATATAAATGAAAAGTCTCGCGAATGCATTGCTTAGCAATTTAGAATGATTTTTGTTAATACATACAACTGAAATGGGATGTTAAAAATGTTGAGATATTTTTTCCAAAGTACTTATATTATTTTCATTTATGAAAAGGACTTATCCGGTTTATACCTGTCACTTCTGTCACCCGTAAATACATGTATAACACCTATTTTTACAACTCTTTGTAAATAAATACACACACACACACACATGCATATGTGGCGTATGTTTGCTGTGACAGCTTGTATGCATTGATGCGATATATTCGATTTAATATTTCCCTGCTAATTTTTGAGGTTTTTATTTATTTTGTTGCTTCATTTTTATTTTCTGCTTCCATTTTCTTTGCCTGCAGTTATTGTCACCAATATTAAAGACAAAGAAATGTGCGAATTGTCGTCAACACCAGATACACTTTGACAGTGTCACATTATCGCTTCAATATGCCTGTAAAAACAGCGAGTGGGACTTGAATACTCAAATATTAAACAAAAATAAAACCTTAGCTATTTTATATTAGGCTGACTTAGGTTAAAAGTGTCTGATCCTTAAAGCTCAGAGGATCTAGTCTGGGTTCCATTGTGGTACCCCAGTAAATTCAACAGAACGTCTGCTTCTTAATTGTAACCTGCAAAGCACCCCATGATTGCAATTGTGGATAAGTTGCGATCCCAGATACCTGAGTCTTAGTCTCGCTAAGGCAGAGCAACTGAGCAGGAAGTGCTTAGATGATTCCATCTCCTCATTCTCCAAGCAGTTGCTCATCCGCTTTACAATTCTCTGCGATATCACTATGTCCAGATTATCTTGATGAAGAAGTTCTCGAAAATGAAGTCAAGCAATCCGACTACTTCCTATCGCACTGTTATTGAACGAAGAGCTCTAATTACCGTCTAGCCACTCGGCTGCTTGCCTTATGGCATCTATCTGCAGTGATCTGACACCCTAAATTTTTTTCTCCGGTAGAGCTCTCGGCAGTGTACTCCAACTGTAGTCCTTCCATCAAGCTCCTATCGATCCGTGAACATCTTCACCAACTCTCGATTCGACATATCGCACTAAATCCAATCTTTTGTAAGGGAATGGCGCTAACAAGCACCCTTTAGGAAGGTACACAATGGCCCATGAAAGCGGGGATGAAGTTTAAGATTGTAATAGCCTCGTTATCCGAGTTCAAATTTCATCCAATATCTCGCAGCCTTACAGCAACTAAGGCTGTTATACTTTGCCATAATTTACTTATGCCAAATTTTCTTTAATCACATTTTAATCGAGTGTGGAAAATTTTTACTCACATCGAAAGATTTTGGTATTTTTTAATTAATTGAATCAAGAAGCTACTGATTGAATATTTGTGGTATCGCAGAGTTTCGCTAGTTAAAAGGTTTAGTTACTCCTTCTTTCGGCACCCACAGGGTTTTAGCAATTTCGAATAGTCTTATAACCTATTTCATTTATATATTTTATAAGAATATAGGGTACTCTTGACAACTTCAAGCGCCTGTAGTAAAGTTACCAGATAATAATGCGTAAAATAAAACAATGGATTTTTGTATTAAATCGTATTGAGACAAAAGTTTTTGTTCAACGTTTACTTTTTGCATTGTTGTATAAAAGTTCAAATATAAAGGCAATTATGAAGATGGAAATGAAGGGGAATGAAATAACTCATATCACACAGCACACAAATAAATGTTGGGCAATAACTGTTATTAAGCAACGTCAAAAATAAATATTTTAAAATAACTCTTATTGGCAACATAAAAAATGTTATTCCTGTGTAACAGTTACTGGGCAACGTAAAATAGATACATGGAAAGCAAATTTATTTTGACAACGGAACTATTATTTAGTTTATATTTATCAAGCAAATTAAAAATTAAATGTTCCAAAATAAATTTTATGGACAATAGAAAAAATGTTTTCCGGCATAACAGATATTAGGCAACCTAATAGATAAACGTTGAAATAAAACTCCTAGCGGCGATAAAAAAAAGGATCAGTCCAGCAACTCCATCTTAGTCTGAGCGATGTGTCGAAGTCAACGCTTAGCTTGAACGTAGATTACGTGATATTAGAGAACTAGTTCAAATTAAAAACTGAAAAACTTCATATTTTAACACTATCTCTCATTCGATGGGCTCAATAAAAAAATTAAATTATAAAACCAAAGCATTGATTTGGGTTTTAAACATTTTCGAAAACAGAAAAAACACATTCAATTGTTGGAAGATTTCTATTAAACTTGTGTACAATAATATTTATTTTAGTTATGAGAACTAGAAAAGTGTATGGCGGTTATTAACCGAAAAGATATGGTGCTACAGCAATTAAAAATCTCGAAATTTACCCCAAAATAAATAAAATAATATTAAATGATCACATTCAAAACTGAGAGCTACAAGATTCTTCATTTTTGTAAGAAATCGCTTCGGCACTTCAAGTAAAATTAGCGTTTTTGTAAAGCTCCGAAATTTCAACTACAACAATCTGAAAATGGTTGAACGTAAAAATATTTCTTATCTATTACCTTTCATAAAGCAACTTTTTTGTTGAATTTCAGGATACAAGTAGCATTACAAATTTGTAATTATGAGCAAACAGTAATCCGCGTTTTTAATCCTTTTAAAAAAAAAATTATAAAAATGAAATAGGACAAAGAAGTAGTCAAACTTTTGTGAATATGCATGCGTTATAGTTATGCACCGGAGTGTGTTACCCTCAAAATAACCATTTTTATGCAAAGTGGCATTTACGTCTAATATTCATGTATAATTTCAGTATAGTATGAAATCAATACTCTTCAAATAAAAACCAAATCGATTTTCTTTTAATATTTGCGGGTTATGCACGTTTATTATTTTACAAAATAAATATCGACTTGAAATTATTTCAACTCAAATCACTTCGAAACAAATTGAAATTGCATTTATATCTATAACGACTAATCCATTTAACCCTAGTCACTTAACGTCCGCCTGTCCCTATAAAACCTAACCATTAGTCGATTCGAGGAACATTTTAAAATTGTTTTGGTTTCATTAATATAATTTGTCGTTAGGTTTATCGAACATAGATGTGTATCCGCTATTGTCATATTAAATAAACGAAATAATTTAAATTTTATTACAACTCATTAACATTAACTTTAGGGGAAGTCAGACAAGACAACGATCAGGATGAAACAAAAGAAGATGACAGATTTGGTTGTTTTTCATTGACACACTTAATTTTAATACTATAAGCAAAAATCAACTCTATATTTAGCACATTTTGTCGTGTTACGTTTCACGCATAATGACTTTGTGATGCTCATTTTTTATATAGTAACATAAGTATATATTCCGCAAGTTTTTCTACATTTTCACCTCCATCATTATTTGACGTAAATATATCTATGATTTTGCAATTGATGTGCATCGACAAGGTACAAGATTTTCATCCATAGCTCTATAAATTGCGAATGCATCTACTTCCAACAGAAAACTTGCCACATTGACATCTTTCTCTTTCAACAATAAACTCGTTATATACTTATGTATATGCAACAGAAAAACAGAAAGCAATCGTCTTGAAACTTGCTAGAAAGAAAAAAATATATAAAATATATAGATTTAAAAACAAACTTTAACCATTAGTTAAAACGACGAGCGTTATCGTAATAACTAGAAAAATATTTGCCAGACACGTTTGGATTCCGAAAGAGCTCTGCGAACGCTGAGTTCACAAGCAACATTATGATGATCGATGCACTCGTCGAAAAGAGTGTACTTGTCCGAAGAACGTAGATTACAAAGAAGTTGCATCAGTGAAATTATCCTCTGGTAAGAAATATTAGCCTACTTTACTACACCACGAGCCAATTATATCCAACCATATGCCAATATCAATCAGCAAAAGTCAAACTAGTTCTGGTATGGTGAAATAAACTAAAATATTCTGTTGGCATATCCGGTGAAAGTATGCAACTTCTTTGTAATCTACGTTCTATGTGCTTGTGGAATCGACGAATACTCGTATTACGTGTTTAGAGTTAAAGAGCGCCGAGCCATGTCCATTATCTCGGTAATTAAATGGAAAATTAGTTGACGAGTTTCAATTTTGATTCGCTACACTCTTCTTCACTGTGATTATCATACTGAACAATGTGGAGGTGCTAGCTTCAGTATACTCAGTTCTTAGTTTTCAGGATAATATTTTTTTTTTAACTTTGTACTGACCTTTACTGGTTCTTAACATTTAGGAAGAGATCACTTCTCTTGATTTATTAATTTTTTTTTGTAGCTTTAAATTTATTCTTAGCATAAAGTTGCCGACTGAGCAACGAGTGTGAATATATTTTTCGAATTAATTTTTTACGTGTCATTGATATTAAATATGTTTATATTTTCTTTGATGTGCAATACTGGCCGAACTTTATTTGTACTTTTTTCAAATGTAAATACTCATATCTAGTATAAATGTGCATAGTTATTTGTGCAAATATCGTATGCATTTCTCATTTGTGTATATTTATTTTAGAGCATTTGTATTCTCGCTCCCAAATGAATATTAATAAAATCTTAACCAATATCATGAACTTGGTGTAATTCCGAATTTTACTGAGAAGCCTTTGTGTATATGTGCAGTTGAATAAATATATAAATGTGACAAATTCAATAACATATAGTTCATTGCCACCGAGTTAAAAGAAACATGTTTAATTTTTTTTGATTTTGAAATTTCGATTTTCTGTATCTGCTTGCACGAAAAGAAATTTTCATTATTTTCCACACATATGCTACGAGTACGTACCGATATTATAAAGAAGTAAAAAGTGTAGCATTTTTTGTCAGCACACTTTAATTGCTTTTTCATATTCTTAGCAACATAAATAACGTGATTTAATTAATTTACCAAGAATATATTTATTGGCCTTTTCGAAAACTACTAATTCCTTTTTATTCCACAAAGCAAAGCTTTCGCAAGCTGGTGTTAGTGTTTAATATTTTATTACACCGTTAAAAAAATCAAATTATTTTCGCAACAGAAAAAAAAATATATAAAGTAATAGCTCCGGAATTTCAATCAAAATTGTCAAACTTATTGAAGGATATTTTTGGGTTGATCTACTACAGGATGACAACGAAAAAGAGTTGTACTTGCATCTGATACCCATAGTTCTGTAACTTTTGATTTTTTTAACCACTACCTTTAAAAAATCGTATAAAGCACGCTGATGCTTTTAGGGAATATCATTAACCGATATATATCTTAAAGTAATGAGGGTAATGGTTTGGAGTTTGGGGCTTGGGATTGTTTTAGAGCATAATATATATATTTCTATTAAAGGATTTCAATAGAAAATGTTAGCTCAGGCTTTCAATATCATCGTTTAGGGTATTCAAGGATCAAAACGTTAAAGAAAAGTTTTAAGGTTTTTTACTATATGCACTATTGTCTGGAATTCTTGTTTTTTTTTGACATACAAGTGTTAGAAACGAGATATATCCCTTAAGTTTTGTGTGTAGGGTTATTATATAATATAACTAGAAGAAGTAAAAAAAAAAATGAAGAGAAGCACGCCCACTCCACTCATACATATACAAAAGGTGATATAGTTCAGTTATAAGTAAAGCTAGCTTATGCCAAAAAGACTTGTATTTTTCGCTTTCTTATATTACCTTTTTCTAAATTTATTTCATTCTCCCCATTTTTTTTAAAACAATAGGGTTTTACGATCGCCCAGTATTTCTGTACGGTCTAATTCATACATAGACATTTCGGAACCATTTCAATATCTTTCAGTAGTTCCACGCTGTTTCATTACTACAACTACCACTACTCCTGCTTCTACTACTACTAATACTACTACTGCCCCTCGTGTCGGTTGGGCGGGAAAGAGGGTAACCGTTGGGCTTATTATTATTCAATTATTGTAGTTAAGGAATCTTTTTAAGTTCGTACTAAAAAAATCAGTTTACGGTCTGGAATTAACTGGGAATGTGATAACTGCTGCTAATGTTTTTGATACTTAAGCCCGATTTACAAATATATATATCGTATTTTTAAAAAGAAGAAAAAATACTGGGTCCGACTTTTTACTAAACTAACAAAGCAGCCTTCGGCAAATACCCATTACAAATATTTTTTTCTTGTTTTAACCCTATAACTCACGTAACAAATAAGAAAAAGTTTAAATTTCCTAAAAAAAAATAAAGGCAAGTGAAGAAAAAATAAAAGTTTGACTAAGTATATCAAAATAAATACAAATCAGAAACTAAATTATTCCAAGCCACAAATAAATGTTTAAACCTATTTATCTAGAAGTTATACATTAAATCGGACAACTGATGTCTAAGAATGACTCAACATTTCAATTATATGTTCATCAAATGATTTAATCTCCTTAATAAAATTTTATTATACTAATACAATACGAAAGGAAAGAAAACAAAACTGAAATGTTTTTGTCATAACTATGAGTAATATGCACAACCTTGTGAGAACAATTTATTTAATTACAACCACCATTTAATTTAGAATGCTCGAATTGGCTTAAGCCAATAAATGCCCATGTTGTTCCAAAAAACAAGTAACTATTGTGCACATTGTAATACAATAATCAACCAAATATCTGAATTTGAACTAAAGATTTCGTATAGCGAAAAATAGAATATGAGAATCTAGAATAAGACAGGTAATCCTTCAAAAGCCCACATCAGTAACAACATCAAAGGAACACCTCCACAACAGCAGATTCCTCAACCTTGGTGCATTGAAATCGGGGACAATGACAGCTTAGCTTTGGTTAAAGAGATTACAACAACCATGGACAGATCGCGCTCAGAAAGCCATATGTACATCCGGTGATCATTCGTCGATGACGTAATGTGTGCGATTGACAAGACTATTTAAAATGTTCAACATTTTATTTAAAGTTTGAAATAGAACCGTATTGCAAAAAAGAATTTTGTAATTTTAAAGAATGTAAATCCACCACGCGATTACGCTGCGTTTGTTATTCCTTAGCTGCACATACATACATATTTTAAAGAAATGGTTCTATTTATTACTTAGCTTTTCGACCGATCTTGATGATCGGGCCTTTCTCAATTAAATTTTTGTATTCGTTTTCCACTTTCATGTATATTTAAATTCTTGGAATGCAAATATATATATTACAATTTTAACTATGGAATTTGGCTATTAAATTATTTAAATTTTACATTGTTTTTAACCATAATTTTAGACTTACATTTTTTAAAACTTCCTGCTGTTACTAAGTTTTTATTTTGTCTTAAAATTAACATCAAGAATAAGAAAACCAAGTGGAATGTGTAGGCAAAAATCTATTATTACAAGGCCGCTCCGCAGGACAATCTTCAGGAAGGAGACAAGTTTTCACAATCGGCGGCAACAAATAAGTCCGAAATGCCACTCCCCTGCTACGGAAACTATTAAAAATAATAGATTGAAGATATGTTAGTTGTAAACTTGATTCTAGTTTTAGCTGTTACCTTATCTGCAGCATTAGCCCTGAATCTAATCTAAGTCTGAATTTCTAATAATTTTAGTTTAATTCCGATCTTAATTGCAGTCATTGTGTAACCTCGATTTTCGTTTCAGTTTTGCGACGAAATCTTAAGTCTTGGACTTGGTATTAGCCTTACACTTTCGCTTTCGTTTTAGTCTTACTTTTCACTTTTAGCTTTGCCTTCATCTTATGTGTTATCTATGGAAGAATTCATAGTTAGGACCAACTACTTAAGCTGCGATTTTTGTATTGTTGTCTTCAAAAAGTTAATACGCTATACCACTAGTAGTTGACAAATGGATTAAAAAAAGAAAAATTATGCAAAATTCATTTGACCATCAACCAAATGTGTAATTGCCTGCAATCCATAACCGACTAGGCTCCGCTAAATACCGTCATATCTCAGCCTGGTGCTCTATGTGTATCTTATAAATGGCATAGCATTTTCTCTATGTTTTGTGTTTTTTCTTTATCCACATTCATCATCGCACTACAGTTACTCTTTCAACCTATAACTAACGCTTCAATGACTCCAATCTCTACTCAAGCATGCCGCTGATGGAACTGCCTGAAAAATTTGTTTGTGGCCAAAGTGCTTTCTCTTGCCAAACTCGAAATGAATCAACGATTGAATGGACTGCTACAAATCGGCGTGGAATGAACTGCTGCCCACTACCGGCAACGCCGATGTACGTTATATACTAAGTGTAGATGTTTATGTAGCGTCTCCAAAGCAGTATATTTCAAAGTGTTGAAAGCGAAAAATTTGAAGTAGTAAGGTATGGCATAAAATTTTCCCAAAGAATTGCAGATACAGCAATAAGAAAGAAAGAAAACGTGTGCTTGATGTGTGGTGAGAGCAGCAATAAAATTAAGTGTTGGCAGCAGCAATGGAAAAAAATTACAGAAAAGTAAAAGAAAACTATAAAAAAATTGTTCAAAAAGAAAAATGCCCACAGTGCTGAAAGCTGAAAGCTGAAAGCAGTGAAATCAAGTAAAAATCTGCGGACATTCAGTTGGTTGTACGACGACAGTATTTTGGCTTTTAGCAGAGCATATGGTAAACGCCACCAAGTACGCTCACTGTCAATGAATAGGCAAATAGTTACGTATACGCCGCGGAGGTTGTGGTAGTGGTGGTGGTGATGGCGCTGATGGTAGCGCTTGTGTCACTCTTGACGCTGTGGCGTACGCTTTTTGGGTTTTAGCGATGGGCATACAAAACGAAGCATGCGACGTCTGAGCGGCAGTTTGATTGCAAATGTAGCTTACTGAAATATGCAAGGCTGTTGGGAGGAGAGAGGAAGTGCAAGTTAACTTTGCTTGAATTTGACAATAAATTTCCATTTAATCGGATTCATTTGAATTGCTTATTTTTTGGTGTTCATATTTTTATGCTATTTATGTATTCCGCATTCAACCAAGTAAGTGCAATTCTCTACCTTTTCTTTATTTCTCTCTCTCTCTCTCTCACACATCCTACAGTTGCGATCATTTTGCTTTCCTGCATTAGGTTTTTTACTCTTCGTTGATTTTTAATGCAAGCATTTGAGGCGCCATGGACAAGCATCCCCGTTGTATAGTAGCAACAACAATTTGCTATTGTCTGCTTAAGTATGCAAGATTTCAATATTGTTGTTGATTTTAGATTTGCGTTTAAAAATAGCTACAAAATTAAATTTGAATTTTATAACCACTGTTGTTTCCACTTTTGTCCGCAATGTTGTTTTCATTGTGACTGGCTTGGAATGTTCTTTTATTTATTTATTTTTTATTTTTTCTGCTCGTTGCCGCTAAAAAGTGCAAAGCGTTTTCTTATGTAAATATTTTTACACTTTTAATGTGATTTTCATTACTTCTTCTCCTTTTAGTATTCTGAAATGGTAAGGGCGTTCCCTATTTCATTACTCAGTTGTCAGTATTGTCTGGTATTTTTGCAACTACTGAGTTAGTAACTAATTTATACGAATATTTATTTGGGTGACTACACTGTTGGAAAAATTTTGAAAAATCGAAAAGAAAAAAAGTTAATTTAAACAATACCCATACAAAATAGCTAGTAGTGTAGTTTGAAAATATATATGTATGTATTTACAGTTACTGACAATATATTAAAACCAAACATTCTCTCCATATATATTTGCCAAAAATAGTTATTAAAGACATTTCTTAACCAAATCAAAACATGTCTTTAATTCCGTTTATTAATTTAGCATATTAATAACTCAAACGAGCATGAATAGTTATTTCATTAAAGAAAAAAAAAACGTCTTAAAGTAGACAGTCGTGAAATTCAATTGACAATAAAATGTAATCAGAGAACCAAAAGTCGAAAATAATAGTAAAACTCCATTAAAAAGTCCGACAGTAATAAAACTTTGTAGCAAAACCTTCATTTGCAAGTACTTGCTTGCATATTGCAGTGCAGTGGTCTCACAGACCGTCTTTGGTACGGAATACCAAGTTTCCTGGACTCTTTGCCAAAGTTCTTCTTTATTCTTTGATTAAGCGGGCCCAAGCTTTTTTTTTACAATCTTCTACAAGTTCTCTATGGGGTTTAAATCCGGAAATTGCGAAAGCCTCGTTATCGCATCGATTCCACGAATCTGTAACCACTTTTTTACAAGACCCGAAATATGTTTTGGGTCATTATCCTGTCGAAACTGCCAAATCAAAGGCATGTTGCCTTCGGCATAGGATAGCATAAAGTTTTCTAATATTCTTAGGTATCGGTACTGGCCAATGTTTTCCGGAATCCAAACTGGCGATCCTACCCCGTACCACGAAAAATATTTCCATATCTCTATATTAGTATCAATACAATCAAATAGTAAAGAGCGTAGATGTATATACATACATACATACATATATTATATTCATATTTTCCTAATTCTTAATTTAAATGTTGTGTTAATGATAGCAGCTTTCTAAATTTAGTAATTGAAAACTTCGACACATTCAAATTACCATAGGCGGCCACCGTAGCCGAGTGTGTAATGTGTGCGGTCTTCATTCGGTAGGTACTGGGTTCAAATCCTGGCCGGGGTAGATAACATCAAAAATTATAGAACAAGTTTCTTTTCTAATAGAGGTAGCTCCTCTGCAGGCAATGGAAAACCACGATCATCTCGCGCAAGGAGGGTCATCATTTGAATCTGCATTTCGGCCTTGCGACTTTCATATCTTAGGGATATATATAGCTAGTCACAACACTTAACATTAGAAATTGTGACAGTTCATGTCAACGAAATATTTTTAACTCAAAATATTGCTCAGAAAATTCCTTCCGCATTATAGCCTGCATAATACCGTTGATACAATGTAGCTGAATAACCAACACCTCAAACTGTGGGAAACGCTGAGCCAGCACGCTTGCAACAACATTGCTATGCAAGAAAAGACTGCACCAGCAACAGGCAGCGAATTCGCAGTAACAACAACGATGACAACGGGCGGAGGTAGCACCGGACTGGCTATAGCGACGGTGATGACGGCAACTAGAGCGACATCGAAAAGGGCGTCTCGCGCTTAAGCTTAGTTGCCATGGAGTTGTAAGTTTAGTTGTTATCTGGGTTTGAACAAATAAAATCATATGAATCACAAAATATCTTTTAATAAACCAAAATTTCGTAAAATTATGAATTTTTTTTTTCGTTGGCTTTTTACCCAGAGCACAATTTTTTTTATTATGTTATTAAGTGCATTCGAGACAACCTATGATAAAAGAAAAGAATATCGAGGAAGGAAAAATTATGACCATAACAACAATGATATCAATATATTATAATTATCGATAAATATGTTACCGACAATGATAAATAATTAATTAATAAAGATTATCTTTGTAACTATAATAAATAACTACAATCAACTTCTTTTGCTCAATTCCGCATATTACTTACTTACTTAATTGGCGCTATAACCGCTTAAGCGATTTTAGCCGAACTTCTCATACAATTTGGGGTGTGCGCCTTGATCTTGTAAAACAAATTGAGGGACCTACAGTTTTACGCCGACTCCGAATGGCGAATGTTTTTTTGTGAGAAGTTTTTTATTTTTCATGGCAGAAATACACTCGGAGGTTTGCCATTGCCTGCCGAGGGGCGGCCGCAATTAGAAAAAAACTTTTCTGTAATTTCTGATGTTACTTGCTCCGGCCAGGATTTAAACCCAAGGCCCACCAAATGAAGCGCATACATGCTACATATTCGGCTACGGCGGCCGCTCATACTTGATAGATTAAAGCAATATCGATAAAGTGAAATCGAGAAAGATAACAAACCCCATAATAATATCATTGTGGTGCATTCAAAACTTCCTCTAAAATGATACGCTAGACAGTATCTTTGGTAATAGGCTAGGAACTTCAATTATATTTAGTACGTACTCGAGTTTCTGAAAAGTCTTTAGCAAAGTTAGAGCAGTCGCATACAAGTTTGTTCAACATGAACTTCGCTTGTTCTGCCCCGGCTTTAGGTGTTTTTGGCAAATTAAAGAAATGTTCTTTGAGCATGTCAATTTTTTTTACACTTTTGCGGCACAAAAAAAGCATTACCCTGGTTTGTTAACACGCTAATGAAATGTCTTTTGCACACTGAGAGAAACCAAGCGTTCAATAACTCGGGTCAGCTTTTCAGGAACAGTTTTTAACTTGCTGCTTTTTTTTTTTTAACCCATTAATGGTCAAAATAAAACTACAAACATTTATTTGAAAATTTGTTTATTTAATAATTAAAAGTGATACATTTAAATGTGTGAAGAAGAAAAAAATATGAAAAAAAAAAATTTCAGCATTTTAAAAGGGTGTACCCAAATTGGTACAGTGGCCACTTAAGAGTGATAATTTTTAAAACACTCTCTTTCAATACACATCGTTTTCTTGCATTTTTTACAGCCCCAGCGGCTTCTTTTATGACAAATGACACACCGTACCCGCTTTGGAAGTTTTTCAGGTACGTGATCGGCGCCATCGAGTTGCAATCCCTCTATATTAGACGTTGAAGGACGAGCAGACTGTCTTTGGGGCGATTGCTTTAGATAGAATCTGGCTATGTTTCGTCGAACGAGTAGTTGGTCCATCGTATCTTCTCTCGCATGTACATGCAGTCGCCAAGCATTTGATATGGCCATATCAATCATGTATGTGAATAATACCCACCACCATTTTTTACTATGAACGCCGATCCTATACAGTGAAATAGACTGATCCATTTCATCAACTCCACCCATGGCCTTATTATAATTCTGGAATAAATGCGGGATTTTGAAATCAACCCTTTGTTTTTTTTCAGCAGACCATCTTTTTACAGTTCCTACTGGCTCGTAAGAATCATAGTTCGTTGCCATTGTGCAAATGCTGTTGTCCTTCCACCGAACCAGTAACACTTCATTTCTTTTATCGAATCTGTAATCAAACTCTCCTCTTGATTTTTTCTTCATCTCCTTTACATTTACCAATGGGCATTTCTTAGAGCGGTTTTCACGAATGGTTCCTGTAGCTCGATACCCTAATTGCCTCAAATCTTTTAGCAGATCATAACTAGTGAAAAAGTTATCGAAGAAAACTTTGTGGTTTGCAGGATCCGTTATCATTTTATTTAACAGCATCTTAACAACTCTAGTTCCTAGAGGCTCAGTAGTAGAAGTAGCGGATTTACCACTATATATATCGAAGCTGTAGCAATATCCCGAAGAACTAGCTGCGACCCAATTTTTGTACCCAAAACGTACGGGTTTTCCTCTAATAAATTGTTTTGCCGAATGATGGCCGTAATACTTCACCATGGATTCATCAATAGAAATATTTTCGTGAAAAATATTCCATTGGTTGAATTTTTTCATGAGCACATCCGCTAGCTTCCGCACTTTGAACATTTTATCGGTAGTATTTGGAGCGTCGTTATTGTCTACAAGATGTAAATTCCTTTTTATTTCTCTAAACCTGTTACTGGACATAGCGTTTGACACTACATGGACTCCGATATCCTCATCTAATGACCAATACATACGTTCTCTAGGTAGTTTATGATAACCAGTCAATATTAGCATTCCAAAGAAAATTTTAAGTTCTTCAGCAGTGACGGCGAAATTGTGTCGATTATTCTGACTCGCATATAAGTTACTGAAGTCGGCAATCATGGTAAAAACTTCTTCGTCAAAAAACATTTCAAATATTTGAACAGGTGTGAGATCTTTCACTGCTTCTTTCATGCGACACTCATTCATTACTCGGTTGTCAGTTTCTGTGTATGTATTCGTATAATTTGGAGAACACTTATGCCAAACTGGAGTATTTGATGTTTGAGATACACTGGATCTGATTCGGGCTCTTTGGGTAGCCAATGGTTCGTCATCACTGCTATTTTCTGAATCTGAAAGAACATCAAGATCGCGAGCAAATATCTCAATATTTCCAGGAACATCTTTCGGCATGTTAGATTGAGCATTGTCGTCATCAAAACCCTCTTCTTCGTCAGTAACAACACTGGGTTCTGGGGGAATTATAGCCAAGTCATACTCCAAACCATCACAACTGTCTTCTACAATGAAATTTATGGCCTCTTCTAAACCTTGGAAGTTGTTACTTGCGTTAAATGTTCGCTTTCGACTCATTTTCAAACTCTGCAAAATAAGGATAAATTGAGTACACTTGTGGCCGCTGTACCCGTATTGGAACAGTCACGTTTTGAGTACAACGAATACTTACATTCTCCATATAGATTACTGTAAAATATTGGAAATGATTAATTATTTATTGAGTTTGATAAATTATAAGCAAAATTTATAATTATATTTATGTACATATAATAACAATTAAAAAATAGTACATACCTCCACGCGTGTCCTGATAAGAATATTCAGAAAATAAGTATACAAAAATCACAATTAATTGATAAATCTTTTTATTGTATATTTACGCACTGCACTTCTAACTACTCAAAACTGAAATTATATTTGCACTGGTGTCCACACCTTTTTTTTCTACCCTCAATAATTAAGTGTTCCCAAATTGGCACGGTAACCAATAATGGGTTAAGAAAATAGTTTAAAATATGTACTGGAAATCACATTGCCTGTATATATCATAATACCTTAGCTTAATCTACTGTGGATTGGTCCGTAGTGATTAATATGTAATACTTCGAACGGTTTGTTGTTTCTTTTCCCGTGCGTTTTCCATTAAATATTTTAAGCAATTTTTTCTAATGTGTTGGAACCAGTACCTATCGCTTCCAAAAGTTTGTCTACGCTTAAGTGTATGCTTGAGCTCATCATAATATTGGTAAAGATTGTGCCCTCTCATTGACTTGGGCTCGTAAACAAATAGGTTGCCGTCCTTTGTTTATAGACAAATCCATTTCTCATTTCGCAGTAACGACTTTCTGCGGATTCTAACTGTTTTCTAATAGTCATAATATTTTTGCGTTTGCTGTGGCATATAATTAAATTTTCTTCTTAATCAACTCATATCTACTTGCTGCATCCTTTTACCCGATCTACGTCCTAGATTAAACTTATATTTCTGTAGATCGAGTTGCAATCTGTCATCATTTGAAGTAAATGACATGCAAATACACTCTGATCCCATTTACCGCATAGATTATTGCTAACGTTTGCTGGCAGAAATAAAAACATCGGGTGCAATTTTTCATATATTTTCTCTGATCTAAAACCTAATGCGTTAGCCTCGTAATGCACAAAGCCGCAGTGGCAAAATTATGAAGAACCCAACTTTTGAGACTGGTTTCGAAATCCACTCGTTATTTACAAATCTGTCTAACAAGCTGCCTAGCAGTGGTACGGGCGTTTGACAGTTTTCAAAAAGTAGTCGTTGGTTTTATTATATTTCGGGCTCTTCTGCTCTTTTGACATTTAGGTATTATTTGCAAAATATTTATTGGAAGAGTTTTCTATCGTCATAACTAACTTTTCTTCCGATTGTAAAAGTTTTAGTTTTGTGAAGTCTGTTATTTTCATTTCATGCCAATCCGGCTTTCGACGATTTCGATTATTAAGTACTCAATGATTCGGTGATCAGAAAGAGTTTCCTCTTCAAAGACCCTGCATTATTTGATGCGAGCCTCCATCCCTTTTTAGCTAAGGACAGATCCATTATTTCCTCGCTTTTCTCGGCGACAAATGTAGGTATATTTTCTACGTGAAATGTTTACAGATTACTGAAGATACCTACTAGTATTTAAAAATCTATACTTCACCACCAAATTCAATGATTTTTTAAACAAAAATTTGAATATTTTTTGGTTTTTAAAACATGTATTTTTTACTTGTTATTCCCATTTACACTTCTTGTTCTTAAAACAAGCATTTTAAAATTGGCTTCTGGGATTTTTTGATTTATGAACCGATTTATAACTGTTTTATAGGTACAAATGATGGTAATGTGGCGTTTTATTTAATAATTAATTGAATCTTTTGGTTGGGTGTTTTCAGTAAACAGTAAAAATTTTACGGATAATACTAATCGAATTGTATACTGCAATTAGTTTCAGTAATAAGTAAAAAAAAATACTTTTACTGGAATTTTTTCTAGTAATAAAATAAGAATTTATTGAAAATTTTTTCAGTAATCGCAAAAGGTTTCCAGGTAATGCAATTTATATTTCATTATCTATAAAATTTAACTTATTAAATAGTTATCTAACGCAATGTGCCCATCAATGGTATTTCTAGTCTTTTAGTTTTTTTCACTGCCAGCTTTAGTTTTAGCAGCCCGATTTCTTTTTCGAGCAACTGGGTTAGAACATTTTCATCATTTGGTTTAATTGCAGCTACTTAGACACAGATATTGGCACTATAATCATTTCTCTTGTACTATTGTTGTTGTAACATCAAAACACATTTCCCACAAACTTTCGAGAAAAGTTGCTGCAGCGACAGTCCTTGGCCGGGTTTAAATCCGGGTCATTCCGGTGCGTAGACCCGATGACAGTCAGTTACTTTGCTTGTACTCGACAATATAATTTTCAAGTAACCGTCTGCCAAACTGGCCACATTCAAAATGTTAATTGTTCACACAGACGCTCGCTGAGTTGATTGTGCCGTTGTCCACTACGGCCAAATTTATATCATTTCATTTTAACAGAAATATAGTATACAATGCTACCAATGACATTGCTTAAGGTCTAGGTAATCTATCTTCAAAGCTAAGTTTTAATTTCTTGAATACAGTATGACGCTTACACTGCGCCTCCACTTGAGACATTAACGTTTATAATATTTGCTAACAAGTTACAAAATTTAATACATATATAATAGAAAAATCCTTCATAAATCCCAGCTAGTCATACTTTTTGGTTCCATATAAAATGACAGCAAATGCGATTGCCTCACACACACACACACACACACACACACACTTAGTCAAAAACTTTAGGCGCAGCTGGAACTAAATATTTTTTCACTTTTTTCTACCCCTGTTTATGCAAAATTTTGATCTAGCGTAAAACTCTGATTGTCAACTTGTTGACGTGTACAATCTGGAGTGGTTCAGTTCTGCTGCTGCTGTTCATCCTCTTGCTGCCACTGAGTTCTGTTGACTTGCTGTCAGTGTTTGTGATATCCTCAATATATAGTTTGTTGCTATTTGTTGGTGTTAGTTGCAGATGTTTGTGTGCAACGACAATTATTTTGCATTGCTGATACTGTTATGTGCTACGTGTAAACTATGGTAGTTATTGCTGTTGTTGTTGTCGCTTGCTTTTAACATAATTAAATTGGAAATACTAATTATGCGCGTCAGGATTCAACAATGCTGCAACAGATGTGACGTGAGCTAAAACTTACGCACACATACACACACAAAAGCACACAGAGATCTAAATATCCTATAGGCAAAGTAGTTGTGCACCGTAGAGCAAGTAGAAAACAACAAAATATTAAAGAAAAAACCCTATAATAACAGAAACAATAGATTTGCTGACTTAGCGAACAGCAACAGCGTGAACGGTATCAGTCATGTGCTATATACAAATACACACACACACATCCACCCATCCACCCATCCACCCATGGCACGCATTGCACGCTGTGTCTGCAATTAATGCAAGCGTCAACAAAGTGCTGACTTTTGCCTACAGTCCCTGTGTATAGAAAAATTCTGCAACAACAAAATATTGTTTAGCTTATTATGTTGGCTGTTTTGTTGTTGTCGACGATGTTTTAGCTAAGCGCGGTATTTCGGCTACAATACATTTACAATGCAACAACACCAACTACTGCTGCCGCTGCTGTTGCAATGTTTGCGAGTGTTTCGAAGCTTTTGTTTGATATTAATTTGTTAGCAACAATATTTAGAATATATCTACATACATAAGTGGGGGGCGAGAGGGTAAAAAGATAGATTAGCTGAGTTTTGGTAATTCATACAAGGCTAACTAAGTGCTTGGTTAGGCGAATGATAGCAACATTTTAGAAGCGAAACCGAATTATAACTGAACTTTTAGTATCACTGAATTTTATCTACGACTAAATGTTACCTAAATTGATGGTAATAAAAAGGATTTCATTTGCTTAGCATGCACAAGGCTTTGATAGAAAATATGTAGTTTTATCTATTTTTATGTGCAGAGGAAAATAAATCCCGCTAACAATTAATCTGCATACGCTCTTAAAGAATTTAGTTGCGGTTGTTATGTATAAAGCACTACTAATGCGCTTCTTGACCACAGGCGTTGCATTTTGTGCAAAGAATTGAATTATAAATTAAAAGCAACACTAATTCACTCACACAAGTTCTGGACAATTTCGGCACTATTTTCGGACTAGATATCTCCGGACCATTGCAGGACCTTTTAACAGTTCGGGACTTGTTCACCATTACAACTACTACTACTCGTACTCCTACTTCTACTGCTACTACTAATTGCTAATACTACTACTAACTGCTCCTGCTACTACTAGTATTACAATGAACTAATTCTTTTTGATCTTCTGGTTTTCCGACAGGGGGAAAAGATTATGTATGTTGGAACGATTTTCCGTCATCCCTTGTGAAGTTTAGTTTGGAAGCTACTACTACTGCTGTAACTTCTACCTCTACATCTAATTACTACTACTTCTAACTACTATTAACTACTGGTGCTACTACTTTTTTTGAAACTATTAAATACGTGTACTACTACTATTACCTACTACTACTACCACTAATTACTAATACTAATTACTACAACTACTGTACTTTTAATGACTTCCAAAATTTTACTAATTTCTACTATTATTTTTTCGAGAGCTATTGCTAATTACTGCTCAAATTTGACTAATTTCTACCATTATTTTTACAAATTGACTACTGATATTACTTATTACTAATATTATTTTTACTTATTTGTACTACTAGTTTGACTAAGGCTACTAATAACTACTACCACTATTTTTTCTAAATTCTGCTACTACTTTGACTTAGGCCACCACTAATTACCACTACTATTTTTACTTTTTTATACTACTATTTTTACTAATGGTGCCACTAATTACTTATACTTATACTACTAAATCCTACTGCCATTTTTATTAATTCTGCTACTTAGTACTACTACTTCTAGTACTAGTACTAATAGAAGTACCGCTACTACTACTACACAACTATTACAACTTCTACGTATTACTAACAACTACTACTACTCCCATATTTAACTCCCTATCTCTTTATGATGTCGGCAAAAAAGTTTTGCTTCTGGCTATCCCTTTTAGGTCCACGAATGTTTTTGTAGCGATTTAAAGATTTTTTTTGCTCTTTGGTTTTTTCCATAAAGTGAAAATTTGATGTAGTATGAATGAAATCGGAGCGATTTTCCGTCAACCTTTGTTAAATGCAGTTTCGATATAACCCAATTTTGGCGTTCTTCCATTTTCAGTTACATTTTTTGTTCTGTTCAGTTAACGTCTGCTGCTCGGTATTGATACGCTGTTTTTACTAACAGGTAGTGAGGGTTCATATATTTACTTTATAAATCTGGGTTACTTCGCGTTCATTTTTGTGGTCTTTGTTGCACAGGTTGAATATTTTGCGTTTTTTCTATATTTTGATATATGTGCTTCTGCCTAAGTTCTTGTTTTGCTTTTATTGCTCATATGTTTGTCTATTAATCTTCCGTAAAATGTTTTCTGTTTGTATTTTTTCATATTCTGAACATAATTCAAGCCAAAATACAAACCATAAACATATTCGTGAACCTTTTCATGACAATGGATCAATTTTATTTTTGAAGTCTGAAAAAGCCTATTTCTTTTGAATTCAGGTTAATAACTGGATTTTTTTTTTAAAGATAGGAACCGTCACCACAAACGTTTTCGAAATAAAGGTATATTAAACATTCTTCATCCGCCACCTACATGACAATAATGCATTTTATTTATAGATATAATTACCTATATTAAATTTGTATACTTTTATATATATTTAAAATAGTATCCTTTAGGACTTTTAGTTTTAAGACCTTATTGTAAAATTTCATTAGCTAATAATTAATTCAACTAATGAATTAATTTCCTTCTTTTAAAATATTTAAGAAATACAGATTTTATTAACTTCTCTTGGTTAACATCCATATTAAAATAATTGATTGTACTTATAAATTTAACCATTTAATCGGCTAGCGACTCCCTTCAAAAATAGTTGTTTATTTGAAATCGAGTCCAATTCTTTGCAGTCACTATATTTCAATGTGTTAGTTAATTTCTATATTTATTTGAATTAAACTTTTAAGCAAGTGACAACTCTCTGGGTTTTGAATGTTTTAAAAAATAAAGGGATGTCGAGAAGACGTTTTGTGCCCCTTTTGTTTATTTATATTGATCAAAATAAAGTATAAAAACATTACCTACTGCCAATCTTGCAGTATTTATTTAGTGATTTCTATTTTGCGTTTATTAAGTAGAAGATGGTGAAAGTTAAAGAAATGGCGGTACTTAATAATAGAAGACAGAAAAAATATTCCGATCAGGTATGAAAGAAAGATTTTTGAAAACTTCAAGAAAAGGAAGACACACATCATTTAGTATGAAAGAGGTCGAAAGCTCAAAATCTCGATACACGATGAGCGGCTCATAAAAATAAAAGTTGCGGGCAACCCTTAAATTTCATCGAGGAAGTTGGTCGAAAGTTTTTATTTGGGGGCTTAAGTCAGTCCATTTTAAATAGGAATTAAATACTGAAATTTACAAAAGAATATCTAAACGGTGAGTTCAAATTCGAGATAAGGAATTCAAAAAAAGTGATGTATGTAAATAAACGGGTGAGATGTAAACGTTCTGATCGCTTGAAACAGTGCATACTATCAATGAGGAAGTATAGGTTGGAGCTGTTTCTCAAAATTCAGTGTGAATAATCTAGTCAAATCTAGGGACAAATGACGGGTATATAAGTTGAAATTAGGCAGTAAGCACGAAAACTTGCATTTGGGGTAATTTATAACAAGTTAGCGACCCCAAACACACATCCCGCCTTTCTACTGACGTTTTTTTTAAGAATATCGAAAAACTGAACTGGCCGGCTCAATCGGCAGATTTGAAACCGATTGACCATTAGGGGTTATTTTGGACTCCAAAATACCAAGAAGTAGACGCACAAATTTGCAGTTTTTCTTATTGGAGATGAAGCGTCAATGGGAAATGGAGCGCCTAATGCGGTAATTTAAAGGAAATGCAAGTATTATACATTTTCATTTAAAACAAATGTGTTTTTCTTTGCTAGTTTATAATTTAATTTGACGACTTTTGATTTAAAATACTTGTTTTGAAGTTAAGAAATAATATTTTTCTTTCGATTTCAGGTTTTTAATTTTTTATTTACTAAAACGAAATCCACCGCTACTTCATAATTTCCGATTACCGTTTGTTGCGTAGAATGCCATGCCATTCGGGTTTAGTGAAACCTAATTTATTGTTAGAAAAGCACAACGTAATCAAACGATGGTGACAGTTAGAAGTCTCATGATCAAATTTCCTTAGGTCTACTTCATTTGAATACCATGTCGCAAATTTCCTTTAGTTTAATAATCTAATTTTATTAGTTGTTTTAAGTAGGTGGTAACCCATTCCAAGGAATTTTCAAAATTATGATTTCTCAAAACTTCTTCGTATAAGACCTATAATTTATTAAATATTCAACTGATATATTATGCCCTTTCCTAAATGATTTTTGAAGTTTCGGGTTCTCAATTTTTTCATTTGACACTCATGGAGTGAGATATCGTTTAATTTAACTCAGTTGACCTTTAAACATAGGGCAACATTCTTTCAAAATATTTTGAAAATGAAGCTTTATTAAATCCCTTTCGTTTAATACCTATATTACAATGATTAAGTTCATTCTTTGTTTTAAGTGAATTTAATCATCTAAATAGATGGCAACCCCTTGATAAACATTAGTTCTACTGTTACAAATATAAGGATTATATATGTACATAGATACCAAATATTTTCACAATTTGTCCAATCATCATCGCGATACGATTTACTTTATTAATTTAACTGACTATAACTTTTTAACAACTCTTCTGAAAATATACCCTATATATTAACCCAACTAATAATAGTCCGCCCATTTACTCACATTCAAACTTTCATAACATTTATAACAATTGCAGAATTTATTTTTACAAAAATTTCTTTAATTCTGGAAACGTGACAAAGATTTCAGAAAACGTTCGTGAAAATACATGTATGGATATATACTTGAAATATCCTTATTTGTATTTAATTTTCAAACATTTAGCAACCACTTCGAGACTTAGTTTTCCTAAACCTCTGCCAGTTCAACCAAGTATTGTAGTGCTTTATTAAAAATTTAGTTGAATTTCTTCTAAGTTTTATTGAATTTAACCTTTCTACTCTACGAAAATATTTCTCTAAAAAAATTTTTAAAGTTTTTTTTCGACACCTGTATAATAGAATTTCCGTTACCTGGCTAATTAACCTTTAGGAGTTTATGACGAGGTATGCTTCCTCAAACATCTTTTCAGAACGCAACTTTTTTTAAGCCTAATACTTTTGAATCCTATTACATGATAATCCCATTCACTAAATAATTAGATATAATTTACTCTTTATGCATGCGGCAACTCTCTCTTATAGTATTTTCAAAATAAAGTTTTCTTCACATTCTTTCATTTGAGATCATTATTTGATTTAACATATTATAATTTGATTAATTTTTTAAAATGGTGGCAGCCCTCTTGAAAATAATTTTTGAAAGTACGCGCTGTTAAAATCTGAACTTTGGCACTCATATTGCTCTTAACTTTTTTACGTTAACTTAATTTGCATTTAGAAAGGTGGCAACGTTCTTTCAAAATATTTGGGAAAAGTAGCCTCATTCATCTGACATCCATATCGGAGTTTGCAGTTGCCATTGATTTAATTTATTGTTTTAATTAGATATAGCCTTTAAAATAGGTGGCAACTTCCTATACAAATCGATTTTTTTGGTAATATTTATAATACAAGTAGGATTATATGGCTACTACTTATTTCTTTTAATAAATCCGTAGTGAAACACTTATTATGAAATTTATACATTTATTTGATGCCTGGTGTAGATAAGTCAAGTATATTATGCTCCTCTTTTTTCTACTTCTCTGAAGCCCAATTACTATACTGCAAACGCGTATAGTTAACAAAAAATCAACAGAGAGATCGTTTTCTACTAAACTAACTTCGGCTTTTTGTAATGCAATTATAATTTAATATTTGAAATTTCAAATTGCTACCACGCACACATTTAATAAAATAACCATGTTTTATGAAAATTTCAAACTTGCTGGATAAAAGTTCTTCATTTAATTGGAACTTATTAAAAACTTGTTAATATGCACATGCTGAAAAATTTACACCTTAATTAAAATATTAAATTTAAACTAACATTTTGAAACTAATTTAATACTGTAAATCAAATTAGAGAGTAGAATCTGAATATGTAAATAAAAACATGTAGACTTTATTACAAAAAAATAGCAAACAACCAACATGAAAGCCACACATGTGAATGCCGACCTCAATTTGTCAAATTAATATAATTAAAATGAAACTTTTCAGCGAGTTCAGCAAAAGCGGCGAAAAATAGAGGTGACGTGACATAAGGGAGCTAGCGAGATAATATGAGCTGAGAATAAATTGAATTTCTACGGATTTTTATAGTTCGTTAAATAATATATATTAGTTTTTCTATATTTTCTACAATTCCATGATCAAATTTATATTAATTTGTTACTTTTCTATGCCACCCAGTACGAAATTTTTTCGTCACCTAAATATTTAAAAACTTAATGCAAATTATAGCTTACTACAGTTCACGTCAAAAGCAGACTACTCGAAAAGTTCTATGCTGTCAAATTAATATATTATTGATAAATTTCGTTTGGTTGTTTACACGGCGTATGAGTTACAAAATCGAAATACTGAGTCATGCAGTTCTTTCGTGTACTGAGTCGTTAAATACATACCTGGCGAACCCTAGTACATTTTTTCGAGGTTACGTCAGTGAAAACAATGTTGTATCTAATAAATTTTGGTGAATTTTAATTTTTTCTCCAAATGTATTTCTCGAAAGAAAGTGTCCTTAAAATTCTTTCTTTAAAACTGCGTGCCATTACGGAAAAATAGAGTATCCCGAGTATGATAGTTTTTTGATTATGTTAGTTCTTTGGACTGCAATGAGGTATGGCCGATCTTCTGGGTATGTAGTTGCAGTTGAGCGACTATACTGAATCCCGGCAATTACATCCACTTTAGTGCACTCTGGGCAACGCGGCAATGTATGTGAGAGATACGGTAAGCAGCCCCTGTGGAGCCTTGGGTCATAACTAAAATAGAGGGAGCTTTAGTGGGACCACTCCGACATACTCGGTTTAATGGCTGACTAAAGTCAGCAGGATCTGTTCGCCAGTAGGTGCGGCTGCAAGCGGGCGTGTGTGCCTTGGAGTAAGCTGTTTGCTATATAAATGTGCCTCAAAAAAAAAAAACACACACCATTACCTGGTTGTGCGCTACCTTTGACTAAAACTTAACAAAAGACAATGAAAAATTTCAAAAGCCTCTGACGAGATCTTCATTTTTTGATGACGACCACACGCAATGTATTAAGGACTATGAGCCGAGTTTAAGTACTTATGTTCTTTAAGACTGCGCTGATTTTTGCCCACTCCCCGACATAATAGAAGGGCGATGTGATCAAGGATCACTGTTATAAGCTCCTAGAAAGTCAAATATTGACTCTAGTCATCATTTGGTCTCAGGCAAGATACACATACGCTTTTGCGCAATAAAAAATATGCGTCTAAATACACAAAAGAGAGCTCAATGTCGATAAGCTTTGATCGAAAAAGGAGAGACGTATTGTTCGAAGAAAGAAGAGAGAGACCGAAAACGTTAGTGCGAAGAGCTTGATGATAGTAGTCGACAGAAAAAGTATCCGAAAATGTTACCTAAAGCTACGGTGTCATATATAAAATTTTAAGGCCGGCGTAAATTCCTGTAAGAACAAAAATGGGCGCGACTTGCTGACTGATGTCCAAAGTGCACTCAAATTGTAGAGGGAACACTTCTTCACTTTCACTAAATGGTGACAGAGAAAGCGTCGTGGGAGAAGATAAAGTTGCCGAACTCCGAATCGCTGATGATGGAATTAGAATCCCATCACCCGACAACAAAGCAGCTGCAAATGATAGATCACCAGCTGAGGTATTCAAGAATGGTGCCGGAAAGCTGGTAAGGTGCATGGCATCAGTTCATTTCCAGAATATGGTCGGACGAATGCATACCCGCCCATTTGAATTTGAGTATGCTCTACCCAATTCACAAGAAGAGTGATCCTGCAATATGCGCCGACTACCGCGGGATCAGCCTCTTTAGCAATTCATATAAGGTTTTATCGAGCATATTGTGTGAAAAACTGAATCCAATTGCCAACGAATTGATTTGACCTTATCAGTGTGGCTTTAGACTTGCTAAATCTACCATCGATCAGATGTACACGATAAGCCAAATACTGGAAAAGATCCGTGAGAAGAGGATCAACACACTCCATTTATTTGTCAACTTTAAATCAGCTTTCGACATGTCTGAATTTGGTATATCTTTGAAACTAATACGATTATGTAAAATGACGCTGACCAACACCTTCAGCTCATGTCAGAATTGGAAGGATATCTCCCAACCGGTCAGGCACCATCTTTTATAAGAGTTTGCAGGTGTATACCGATTTCGACACTAGGACAAATATAAGTATTTCTTGTCATCCAATAAACAGTTAACGCGTTTGTTTCTTGGAACCCATGCGTCACTGTCGACAGTTACAATCTTAATTTTGCTTATCTTGGGAACTAGCGTTAATACCTTCAACAATGTCAGCCTCAGAATTCAATGAAGAATATCTCTTACCAGCAGATGCTGCTTAAGGCTGAGTAGGCAATTGGGTAGTAAACCTCTTTCGAACCAAAACTACACTCTATAAGTGTCACATAATGTTGTATCAAATATGCCTTTGGAGTGTTCGAGAGAAAGATTGTTCGAAAGGTTTTTTGCGACTTACGGTCGATAAATACCTTTTGGGTCGGTATATGCTGGAGACTGTGAAACGAAGAGCTTTATCAGTTTTTCGACGGCATACATATACATACATATAATCTGGCTTCAACCCTGAAAAGGAAAATCTCCTCTGCATTAGAGAGGCAATATGGAAAAGAACTTGGTATTTCCAATTGGCGCCTGCTCAGTGCACGAAGAATCAACCAAGGTATTGATACTTTTCATTTCTCGCTACTTTGTTACCATAATTTTCTAATGAAAAACAAGGCCAGGACTCTCCAGGGCATAGGTTAGTGCACCTGGAAATGATGTATTTTAGAATTTTTCGTGCTCCGATCGCTTGACCTCGGATACATGAAATATATTATAGCGGTACATTTTTGATACATTCAGTTGAACTGCTTCACAACTTACCTACATATATTTTTGCGCGAAGATCTGCTGCCCTAATATTAAACAGTATTTTAATAACTCTAGTTGTCCTTGAGGGTTATGTGTATGTTATTCTTATTATGTTTTTAAAATTAGCTCTTAGACAACGACACAATGCAGTTTGAAATTTCAAATAACTGGTGGTCAAAAGTCATGGCAACGCTCATTAACCTTTTATTTCATCCATTACAAAGCGACGTGTTCCAAAACAAATTAGTTTATATGAGTTTGGAAATTATAATGAGCAGAGTTAAAAACTATGAAGGTAGAAATCATGAAATTTTTGTGTTTATTTGGGTTACATATTTTTCGCAAATTGTGTGACCACTTTCAACGCTTTTTCTATTTTTTTTTGTGGTGCACGCGCGAAAAAATACTTTTTAATTGGCTAATTTCGCTGCACTCCTCTACAGGAGTGTTGCTATTGACAATAACATTTTTTTCAAGGGCAATAGCAACTGCAAAATATTTTTTCGTAAAAATATTTGCAATCAAGTTGCAAACTGATTATACATGAAAATAATTTGTCAATTCGCGACGCATGCACATAATTAGTGATAAAATAATGAGACGTTGTTAGGCGGTTACAGTTTTATCATAGCACAGAATCAGCTAACTTTCGGAAGAGTTTTCAAAAAATTACTCAGTAATGAAGTTAATTTAAAAAATATTCTGTATAATTTAGTAGTTATTTATGTAATTTCAAGTGCAGCTGCAAATACCTTCCAGCCTACGCGAGCTCTGCGTTAGTATCAGTTTGTGGTATCAGCTGATTATGAAGTTATTTTCCAAAGAACAATGCACATCATTAGCATATAAACAGCATGCATACCCGCATACACACACACACACATGCACACGCACGAGCATAAACAAATTCGAACTTTATATATAGTTGCAGATTGTGGATATATCCTTTCCACACGGCGCATAACAGAATGCAATCCCCATACACAATGCCACATTTCGTATCAAATTTGAATCGAAGCAAAACAATGCTAATTAAAATTCATTGAAAGACAACAATAGCAATAACAATCAAAACAACAAAATGGAAAAAACAAATGCTTGCAGGGGCAACAAGTGCAACATCAACTACAGCAGCTACAGCAACACAGCGAAGAAATGGATGATATGTGTTGATAGAGTAACGCTGCAACGTTATCGATAAAAACCGGAATAACGGAATAACAAAAGCAATAATAGACATACTGACCATAGCACATAATATCAAGAAATATCGAATGCATGTCGACTACTCAACTCGCCGCGGCATAATTGCAGCCCCATCCCTCCCTCACCGCCATTGCTCCTCATCCAACACCAAACTAGAATAAAAACAACATTGTTGAATGCCAGTCACAATTGTATTGCTTTTTATTAGCGAGCATAGCGGTCATTTTAAGTGACTCATCTGTCATGTCTATTGATACGCAATACGTCAAACAGCTACGAGTATAACATGAGCCTTATTAGCTGGCAGCAATCATTGATGCTCTTTCTGCATTTCGTTGCATGCACAAAACGTGTTATGGAAATCAGAAATCAAATTTCAAAATTTCCGACTTCCGACTTCCTATTCAACAGAAATTTCTCCCTTTGCCTTTGGCTATGCAATTCATTTGCTGAATTTTTTTCAATTTCTCATTATGCTTGAATGAAAACATACAATAGGGGCATACATATGAAGTTCATATTGTTCGTTTCATAGAAGAGTAGCATAATCTAAAAAAAATTCAAAAATCGAGTTGAATATGCAGATAATTTCTCTAATTAACTGAAAGTGGGCAGCGTATATAATCCAGTTTCTTGTCTAGGCAGCAAAGGAAGATCTTTTTCAACCCTGTTTTTCAAAATTTAAGCATTACTGTAGAAGTTATAGACAGTTAATGACTTTATATTCAGATTCGGCGAAACATTTTAAATTTGAATTTATATAAAAACGTCGCAGGTCAGATTTTTTTTTAAACTATACATCTTATAATATAAATGAATACCTAAGAATCGAATGAATATTTTTTATCAATGCATTATTTTCAGAATATATATATTTTATATTGTTAACATCCGTGCAAGTTATATCCTTATATTTAATTTTACGCCAAGTGCTGTAGTTAAAGTATGTCCATTATATCTAAATTTCTCAATAGTCCAACAATAATTTGCAATGAACAATAAAAAAAAAGATATCCAGGTAAAATATCTTAATACTTTTACCCATCTTTTATCAATTTTTTCGTGTTGATTTCCAACTGTATACATTTTTCAGGACTTAGGTTTACATAGGTTTAGTCCTCTCATTTCTACAATCACACAATATTTTTACATTCTCTCGAAGTTCCTTGCTAGGTGTTGTATTCAATTGCCTTTTCCGTTTCCTCATTTTTATCTACTTTCGTTTTATTTATGTCTTCCTCATCGAACTTCAGAACGCAATGCGCTATTAAAATTTAAAATTTCGTTTGCTTGGCGCTTCATTTGCCCCATTATTGTGGAACCGATCAATCAAGAACTGGCGCTATAACTGCCCAGGCCGATTCCAGTAAAGCACGCCAGTCCTTCCATTGCTTTTCTAACTGGCGCCAACTGGAGACACCAAGTGAAGTAAACCTCTTGTCCACTTGGTATTTTCAGCATAGAGATGGTCCTCTTTTCCTGTTACCACCAGCGGGTACCGCGTCGAATATTTTCAACTAGCCAGCGTAGCCGCTGAATCTTAATTCGCTGTACTATGTCAATATTGCCATAAGGCTCATACAGCTCATTGTTGCATCGTCCGCGGTATTCGCCGCAAAGTCGTAAAGGTCGAAAAATAAGAGATTATCTCTCGAGCACTCCATGAGTCATCTAATCCGATGTTGAGAGCCACCATGCTTCTGCAAAAGCTGTCGTTTGGTCCTGCGGCAAGCTTCCCTTTCAGAATGCAGTCGACAATGGCAACGCCGGCTTTGTAGCAGCATCAGTAGATGGCATTCGCTTCTACAGCTGCTACGCACCACCTAGCATCTCCATTGTGAATTCACTAACTTTCTCGACAAACTGACTGAGGACGCGAAGAAGCATCACCCAGTGGCGATTGCCGGCGACTTAAACTCCTGGGCGGTGGACTGGGGCAGCAAGCAGGCTAATGTACGAGGAAAAGCACTACTAGAAGCCTTCACTACACTAGACGTAGTCCTGCTCAACAGTGGTGACACGCCAACTTACACCAAAGGAGACGCAAGTTCCATCGTAGATCTCACCTTCGTCAGCAGCAGCCTCATTAGAGGGAAGTACGACTGGAAGGTGATGGATATCTACACGGCTAGCGACCACAACGCAATTCTCTGGGAAATATCAAGCGACCAGAGTCACAGGAGACCCAACAAACAACTCAACGCCATTGGATGGAAGGCCAAATCATTTGATGAAAGTTCAATGGTGATAGCATTAGATTGTAACCCTATCACTAGTAGAAGTTCAGAAGAAAAACTACGGAACTGATGAGGAAAGTAACCGAAGCGTGCGACGCCAGTATGCCTCGTAAGCGTGGCGTAAATCAAAGACCCTCGGTGCACTGGTGGAACGATCACATCAGCGACCTCCGTAAAGTGTGTCTTAAGAAGAGAAGGATATCTCAGCGTGGCTATAGACGTCCTGACTCTGCGGAGCTGGTCGCGGAGTACAAAAAAGCTCGTCGATTACTGAATAAAGCCATCAACGAAAGCAAGAGAACATGCTGGAAAAAGCTTATCAACATGTCCACAACTCCTACAGAGGATCATCGCTGCGCTGTTTCCACAACAACGTGAATTTAACTATCGGTTGGCTCAGGACGAGCTGGAGGTCATCTCCCCGATCATAGAAGAAGAACTAATGAAGGCCTGTAATCGTGTCGGGAATAATAAAGCCCCGGGACTGGACGGGATCCCGAACATTGCCTTAAAAGCAGCTATCAAGGCAGCACCGGCGATATTCCTGGACGTTTACAATACATGCCTCGAAGAAGGGACTTTCCCTCGGAAGTGGAAACAACAACGACTGGTACTGCTTCCGAAAGGAAAGAAGCCACCAGATGAACCGTCATCTTACCGTCCACTCTGCATGTTAGATACAGCAGGTAAGGTATTCGAGCGAATAATTCATCAAAGAAAGCAGTTGTCGAGAGACTCTATGGCTTCCGGAAAGGACGATCAACCCTAGATGCAATCAACCTGGTGGTCAACACGGCCAGGGATGCGATTGCCGGAACTAGATGGAAGGGTGGTACGAAGAAATACTGTTTGGTGGCCACATTGGACATCAGAAACGCCTTCAACTCCGCCAACTGGGAATCAAGAGAAAAACGTACCAGGATATTTGCTTAGGATAGTGGGTAGCTACTTCACCGGCAGAGTTCTGAAATACGATACGAAGAATGGTTCGAGAGATTATGATATCACTGGAGGAGTTCCACAAGGCTCAGTTCTTGGCCCGCTGCTTTGGAATATCATGTATGATCGACTACTAAGACTGACTCTGCCAAGAAGCGTCAAGCTTGTTGCGTATGCAGATAACGTAGCTGTAGTAATCGTCGCGAAGCACCTTGAAGAGATAAACTCGTTGTTCAATATCACCTTCGAGATAATTAACCGGTGGATGGACACAGTGAACCTGCAATTAGCGGAACATAAGACCGAGGCAGTGCTCATTAGCAGCAGAAAAGTGATAGAGACCATCAAATTGAAAGTCGGTGACCAAGAAATCACATCACAACCTTATATCCGATATCTGGGAGTGATGCTCGATGCCCGACTCAACTTCAAGCAGAAAGTGAAACACGTAAGTGCCAAAGCGTCGATGGTGAGGACTAGTCTCGCACACATCGAAGTCAACTACTACCTCACACAGATGCTGTCAGGACACGGCTGCTTTCGGGCGTATCTTCATCGCTTTAAGCATGACGACTCCCCAGAGTGCCCGTCCTGCCCAGGAGTCGCAGAAGATGCAGAGCACGTTTTCTTTGAGTGCCCTCGCTTTTGCCATCAGCGAGAACGATTGGAGGGTGCCCTCAACATCAAAGTTCAACCAGAGACCGTAGTCGAACAAATGCTTTCATCAGAAGCCGCCTGGAATGCCACAAGTACATATGCCACAGAGGTTCTAATAGACCTGCGTTCCATCGAGAGAAGAAGAGTAAATGACAGAAGATAGAAGAAAGGAAGTTAACACCTTAGCCATCAGAAGGAAGAGCAATAGCTAGATCCTCCCCTCACGAAGTAATGCGGTTTCCATGAGGATCAGAGGCAAGAGAAACGAAGGGAAGGTTTTAGTCGGTATTAGCATTGACATGTCACCAGTCGATGTTCGAGTCTGACATATCCAAGTGAAACACCTAAGCTTGTTGAATACGTAAAAGTATTTCCCCCTTCGAAAAAAAACCATGCTTCTGCACCACGTAATAGCACGGTATTGATGAGGGGCTTATAGAGCGTGGTTTTCGTTCGTCGAGAGAGGGATTTACTGTTCATTTGCATACTCAGCGCAAGGTAGCACTCGTTGGGATTTCGAGGTTATCATTATTAGTGGCGTTAAGGCTGGTTCAAAGGTAAACAAAGTCCTTTTTATCTTGGAAAAGACAGATAGCGATTGTTAATCCCAACGATGTCTCCAATAGTTGCACACTCTTTTAAAAAATGTTGCCTGACCGGTTTAATTCTGAAACTCATAATATATTTTCCAACATCATATTAAGGAAGTCGCAGGATGGAGAGTCACCCTCTGAAGAGAGTCACCTTCTGAGACCTCTTTTGGTATCAAATGGCTCGGAGAGGTCCTTCCCAATTCCGACTGAGCTAGTGACGTTGCTCAACGTCATTTTACATAGCCGTATTAGTTTTACAACGATACGTAACTCAGACATCGTGGCATAAAGGCAACTTCTTCTCGTGGTGTCGAAAGTTGATTTAAAGTCGAAAAATGGATGGTACATATCGATCCTCTTCTCGCGAGTCTGTTCCAATATTTGGTGTATCGTGAATATCTGGTGGATTGTAGATTTACCAGGTCTAAAGCCGCAATAATAGGATTTATTCAGTTCGTTGACGGTTGGCTTCGGTCAGAGCATACTTAAATTCCAATCGGGTCATGCATTCGTCCTACCATATTCTGGAAATGAGCTAGTGCATGCTCTTGGCCACAACGCTTGACTAGCTGAGCTGGTAACCAATCAGCTCCAGCGGCTTTGTTGTTCCGTAGCCGCGTTATTGCTATTCGAACTTCATCCAGGTCGGATAATGGCATGCTAATTCTGTCATCAGCGATTTGGGGTTTGGGATCTTCATCTTCTCCGGCGACGCTTCCGCGGCACCATTTAGCAAAGTGAAAAAATGTTCCCTCCACAATTTGAGTCTCTTTGGACATCAGTCATCAGGCCGCCGTTCTTGTTGTAACAGGAATTTGTCCCGGTATTAAAATATTCCGTATGTCGCCGCATCTTTTGGTAAAATTTCCTGTCGGCTAGCATCTTAAACTCTTCGTACTCGCGTATTGCGGTATTTCTTTTCTTTCTGCGAATGTTACGTCTCTCTTCCTTTCTCTACTCCCGGTAGCGGTACTGAGAACGGCACTACAAATACTACTCCCATATTTAGCTATCTATCTCTTTGTTGAATCGGCACAGAAATTTTACTTCTTTTTTTTTAATTTCAATTATTTTTTCCTTTGTTTATTAATTTCAATATTCGGTACACAAGCTTAGCTACGAACACGCCTCTCTCTAATCAATTAAGACAATCAAATCATTTTCCCTATATGGAGTAGGAATTATTTGTTTCGAATTCTTTGAATTGGAAATTTTAATTTAGAATGAATTATTTTAAAATTGCGACAAAATCAATTTTTTTCCCAAAGTAAGGGAAACAATTAGCTCTTAGCAAATATTGGCACGCTGATAAGTAATTTCTTTTTCTTCATTTTCAAAATCTTATTTTCAATTAAAAGATAGTATTTCTACGCAAAATATAAATAAAGCAGTCAATTAATGGTAATTGAAAGCTCTGTGTGAAGTCTCGTAGAACGTTACAACAGTTTGTGTGAGGCTCATTGTTTAATGGTTTTTACTTTTTGGAAAAACCAGTTATTTGTTTATCAGACCGACACCTATGTATGCCTTTAATCCTGCAAGTTATCTCCACCTATACACGCTTACAACCATACATACGAATGTTATGTTTTTAGAGTATTCTTAGAAAGTTGTTGTACACTGCCGCCGCCCGTTCAAAGCCAACAAATTGCTTTTCTGCTTGCTTGTTGCTGATTGAAATTTTGAGATTTGGTAAACAAATACAATTTGAAGAAATGAATTTTCATAGATACACGCACCTGCCCAGAAAAACGGGAAATAGTGGAAACGAGAAAAACCAAAAGGTAAATATGAAAGAAAGGAAATTATTCAGATTTTGGTAACGCGTGTGGCAAGTATAGCAAAATTTGGAATATACACACATACATATTTGCATATTATAATTGTTGTTACAATCCCGAGATCCCGGTTTATGGAAATTTATTACATATAAATGGGATTTAAGTAAACTCCTTTTATTGTAAAACTTATTTAATCTACAATATAACAAAATTATCGGAAGGTAAATTTAACTGAGAAAGAAATTTAAGGTATTGAAATCCGATCGAGCCAAAAAAGTTACAATTGTATTTTAGGCTTATATAAATTCAATTATTTTTTAATCAATTATAATTTATGCCGAATAAGCGGAGAGTAGTAGGTATCAAAATATATTCATTTTTCATCAAACAAAAGTATACATTGCTTTTTATATATATTCTAAATATAACAAAAACTCTCAAAATATTCAAATTTGAAGGGTCACAGAATGAGCCGCACTCAAAGTTGGGTATCCAAAACAATTTTAAATTTCGTAACACAATTACACAAAAATAAACTTCTATTTCTGAAAGGTGAAGAACCTTTGGGTAAATTTTTCGGTGTGCTGAAAACGAATTTTAAGCCTAAATTTACTCATTACCCTTAGATTTTTCCCCAGCACACCCCAGAGAGTCCAATTTCTAGATTACATAAAAAAGCAAAATTAATATTGTTTCCTACGTTTGTTGGTATGCTTTACTAGTATGCATTACTTATACCCTAAACTTTGCCACAAAACCACCCTAAGGGTTCACAAGTTTAAAAATTTTATGAAAATTTAAATTTAGAGTCGATAAAATGAGTCTGAAGCTTAAATTCACCTATTGCCCTTAGGTTCTGACCCAACACCTCCTAGCCCCATTATCTTTCCAGCGTAAAATTTCTAGATTTCAGAAAATTCAAAATAAGTACTTTTTTGATATGCTAAAAATTAATATGAGATCAAAATTGACCCATCACCCTTACATTTTGCCCCAAAAACCCGCAACACACCTCTTAAGGGTCCAGTTTTAAGATTTTACGAGAATTCTAATTTAGTATCTTTTCTTACGTTTTTGGTATTCTAAAAACGAAACTGAGGTCTAAAAAAACCAACCACTATTAAGTTTTCCTCGAGGATTAAAAGTTTTCCTATAATATTTATATAAAATTGTTCAAGATTGGATTTGTTTCCTTAATTTATAAATAAGAGAAATGATCACAGATTTTCCATTTATCTCGTGCGGGGTATTTAGTAATTTCATCATTCAAAAAAAAGGTATAAGGGGGAAAGCTAATAACTCCATCGGCTCTATAGACTCCATCACTATTCGCACAAAATACCAACCATAAACTGAAGAACTGCTGGTGTCGCATGAGATCACAAAAATCTAGATATCTCAAGCTTTATTGTAATATGATTACTATATTTAAAAAAAAGTGTAAAATCTAAAGGCTAGTGTTCGTTTTTAACGCCAAACTTCCCCGTAGCACAAAAAACGAGAAATACATTACCGAATTTAAATTTTCATTTAGCCCCTAAGGATTAGAACTTAGTTTTGTATTTACAACACCAAAAAACGTATGATTAGATTCTGAACTTGAATTTTCATAAAATCTTAAAGTTTAGCCCTTAAGACGGGTGTTGACGATCAAATTTAAGGGCAGATTCGTTTTCCGCTTATGGAAAAACTCTGGAAAAAATATTAATTTTGATGAAAGTATTTACACCTCATATGCGTTTTAAGCACATCGGAAAACTTACCCGAAGGAACTTAACCTTTCAAAAACAGAACATTTTTTTTGTGCCTATGAAATTTTCACAAAGTGTCTTATGTTTAATTATGTTTATTATTTTTATTTCAAAACTATGCTTTCTTTCTCAATAAAAAGCATAAATCCATTTCAAACTCATTCGAACTTTGCATTACCTAAGTTTTTGCATACAAAAATTGTTTGGCAATAAAAAAAATGTACAAACTAATAAGTGCCCATTTGTACCAACTTCGAGTATACTTCTTATTACACTCATATTTAATTGGCTGCAAAGTATTTCTAAAAAAGATTTGATTTAAAGCACCAAGAGTCCCGGAATTGATACTAAGTAATCCCGGGATTTCGGTTCTCAATGAGTACTGGAATCCCGGGATCATTAGTACATATAAAGCGTGCGTGTGTGCAGTGTTCGCTTACCGCATATTTAGTAATAAAAATTATTTTTCAAAATTCAACTGAAAGCTACTTCTAATATCAGCTATGTCTATATTTCCTCCTACTCCATCTTCCACCTCAATGCAATGCATTTCAATGTGGAACTCCCTCTTAATCTGCATGATGTTGGCGAAAAGAGTTAACAGTTTTGCATTAAGCGTTTGCGCTTAAGACCGACTAACGGCAAAGTGGCATAACGCTCCACCTGTTCTATTCCAGCATACATACATACATACATACATATATCAAGGTTAAAACGAGCACTTATCATGCGTGCAGCTATTTATCAAGTATTGAGTTCGAAATGACAACGCTCGGCTAGTATTGCTGAAAATCACAGTGATGATGATGTAGAGGAATAAAGATAAACCGAGAGTGGATGCAACATGAAATGCATTGGTCGGACAACGTTG
The DNA here is from genome assembly GCA_951828415.1 of Anomoia purmunda. Lineage (NCBI taxonomy): Eukaryota > Metazoa > Arthropoda > Insecta > Diptera > Tephritidae > Anomoia > Anomoia purmunda. Next base: position 94,056,717 of record OX639996.1, read on the forward strand.
CTGTTGCTTTCATGAAATTTACTGTTTAGAAGAGATTGCTGCAGGCTTTTGAAAAAAGAGGAGAGGAAAGAGTTGAGTATTTTGGCATCAATTTCTGTGATATGTGGCATTTTAGTCATCCACTTTGCAGCTGTGTCTTGCTAGTTGTTGTCTATCTTCCACTCACTAGATACAATTCGTCATGTCGTGCAGTTGAAGGCTTCGGGCGGTTTCCAACTCTAAGTACCTATGTTTTTGTGCTAGGTTATTGCGAAAAGTTCTTTGCGTATTGAAAACTACCAAAATTCACGAACTGTTTACCGACGAGTGAGCTTTCGAAGTGAATCATATTTGTTGCGACTGCAACTAGCTACTTAGATATGGCAACACACAGCTACTCAATGCGATTTTGCACAAACATATCTACATTTTAATTATGAAGCTATTATTGATGCATTGGAGCCATCAAAGTGCTAATGGAATTGTTGGCATTGTAATTTCTAATTAAGGACTTTTAATTTAATGATAAGGGTTTACTTCCTGTTAATAAAGCTTGCTATAATTTTCATATAATTATGAAAATTTCACGAGCCACTGCACAAAGTTGATACGGGTTTTTTTCTAAACAACTTCAATCATCTGGTTTACTAGAATTAAAAAAATTAAATTAAATAAAATAAAATAAATTCCAGTTAAAGTTTTAAAGTTTGTTTACAATGCTCAATGAAATTCAATTAATATTAGTAGATTTATAAAATGGCCAGAACTAAAAATAATTTATTATGAATGTTAACTCTGGTTAAGATAGCTTGTTTTTACTTTTGCAGGGTCAATTTTTTGTTTGCAGTAATGGTATTTTTCTGAAAGAGACCAATTAAAGCTTAAGGATATCACAATTAGGTCTTATTAGCCCAAGTACAAAAACTTTAAGAAATATTCATATCCAGATAATCGGTATTAGTGTTTGAAGGCAGATGATCGTTGAAGTCACTTGCAATAAACACATGGAAAACTGAAGAGTATCACAAAAATTTGGAAAATGTGAAGTAACTGTTGCTAATAAGCCTCTGTATATAAATGGAGCAATGGGGGTATTTAGAATACCAGAAATGGTGAAGAAAGAACGCGGCCGAATTCGTCGACATGTGTGTGGCTAGAAAACTAAACAAAATGCCATTAAATAAAATTTGAAGAAATAAGAATAAAAAATACTTATTCTTGTTGAGCAACAACAAATGAACCCAGCCTTGAAAGTATTTAAAGTGGTGCCCGCTCGTCCTCTACATTGGAAAGGTTAGGTGGAGAAGGACTTGGCTTCACTTGGTGTCTCTAACTGGCGCCAGTTAGCAAAGCAAAGGAACGACTGGCGGGATATGTTGAAATCGATCAAAATCGCCTATATGGTCATAGCGCCAATTAGGCAGAAAAAGAAGAGTATACAATTTCCAAATGTTGGGAAAATAGACAATTATAAATATGATATTAAAAATATTTAACAATAGTCCCACTGGAGTTTGAAGGAGTTCCTTTAGATTAAAAGATACGAAAGGGAATAAATTCTCAAGTCAACTCTAGATATGAGACATGATTCAATAATAAAGCGTTTTATAAATAAACAGGTTTCACACTCCCCCTTGACAAGATCGGTTCCCTTAGCAATGCACAAACATATCTACATTTTAATTATGAAGCTATTATTGATGCATTGGAGCCATCAAAGTGCTAATGGAATTGCTGGCATTGTACTTTCTAATTAAGGACTTTTAATTTAATGATAAGCGTTTACTTCCTGTTAATAAAGCTTGCTATAATTTTCATATAATTATGAAAATTTCACGAGCCACTGCACAAAGTTGATACGGGTTTTTTTCTAAACAACTTCAATCATCTGGTTTACTAGAATTAAAAAAATAAAATAAAATAAAATAAAATAAATTCCAGTTAAAGTTTTAAAGTTTGTTTACAATGCTCAATGAAATTCAATTAATATTAGTATTTTTATAAAATGGCCAAAACTAAAAATAATTTATTATGAATGTTAACTCTGGTTAAGATAGCTTGTTTTTACTTTTGCAGGGTCAAATTTTTGTTTGCAGTAATGGTATTTTTCTGAAAGAGACCAATTAAAGCTTAAGGATATCACAATTAGGTCTTATTAGCCCAAGTACAAAAACTTTAAGAAATATTCATATCTAGATAATCGGTATTAGTGTTTGAAGGCAGATGATCGTTGAAGTCACTTGCAATAAACACATGGAAAACTGAAGAGTATCACAAAAATTTGGAAAATGTGAAGTAACTGTTGCTAATAAGCCTCTGTATATAAATGGAGCAATGGGGTATTTAGAATACCATAAATGGTGGAGAAAGTTCGCGGGTGAATTCGTCGACATGAGTATGGCTACAAAACGAAAGAAAACGCCATTAAATAAAATTTGAAGAAATAAAAATAAGAAAATGTTTATTCTTGTTGAGCAGCAACAAATTAAGCCAGCCCTGAAAGTATGCAATGCGGTACCCGCTCGTCCTACACATTGGAAAGGACAGGTGGAGAAGGACTTGGCTTCACTTGGTGTCTCTAACTGGCGCCAGTTAGCAAAGCAAAGGAACGACTGGCGGGATATGTTGAAATCGATCAAAATCGCCTATATGGTCATAGCGCCAATTAGGCAGAAAAAGAAGAGTATACAATTTCCAAATGTTGGGAAAATAGGCAATTATAAATATAATATTAAAAATATTTAACAATAGTCCCACTGGAGTTTGAAGGAGTTCCTTTAGATTGAAAGATACGAAAGGGAATAAATTCTCAAGTCAACTCTAGATATGAGACATGATTCAATAATAAAGCGTTTTATAAATAAACAGGTTTCACACTCCCCCTTGACAAGATCGGTTCCCTTAGCAATGCATTGTGTTGAAAAGTCTTCAAACTTACATGCAAATTATTAGATAAAAAATGTTTATGTTATTTTGGAATGAAATGCTAAAATTGCATATTTCATAATACTCATTTGAGATTTTGCTAAGGTATAATGAAAACAGGATAGGGCCAAAACTCGAATGTCATTATTTACCGAAATTTTGAAAATTGAATCAGGGGAATGATACGTGTTAAATAAAATATGTATATATATTTTCTCCTGCCACCACACGATGTTTTTGGCATCTGGTTGTCGTTCAACAACTTCAGGACTTGCTTCAGAAATACAAAACATGATTCCATAAATAAAATGTTTCCTTATTTAAAGGTTTATGTTATCATTTAAGAAAACTTTTAACGATTACACATTTTAATTAGCCTAAAAGCATGTAGCTTGTTTTATAACTAAACTTATTGGCATCTGAAGCAAATCAAGCACAGTTACCATCATTTCATTTGCTTGTTGCATACTAATTCATAATTATATAGTGGTTTTGCTTATTTCACAAGGCAACATTAAAAAATGTATAATGTATTCAAAGCTTCGCTCAACGCCTGATTTATTAGCAAACTTTTTTACCGCACATTTGGTTTTCACCGCCTATTTAACGCTCATACCTATTTTTTCTACGTAAGATTTGAAAATATCCCTCTCTAGTTTTCAAACGCTTTACTACACCTTAACCACTTTCCGCCTTCATTAGCTTTGCCACTCACCTGCACCCCTCCTATATCTTTGCCTCCGCCCTCAACTTAGTTTTCCAAAACTCCACCACGCTTACTTTCATTCTAAGCGCATAAACGCATAGCTAAAAGCAATTAAAAACTTTTCAAAGCCAATTAACGTTTCGCGCATTTTTTGCCATTAGAAAGAATGCTTTTTATTGCCATGAAGTTTAACAGAAAAAATGTGAAAAAAATGGAAAAATGAAAATAAAATGTAAGTAACAGCAACAATGTTGCTACAAGAAATATCGCACGCATCAAAGCGTTGAAGGAGAAAAATATGAAAATTCTGTACAGAATGGACGCAAGAATATTTTTTGTCGTAACAGCCAAGCAATTTCCATACAGCTAAGCAGCTATTTTTTGTAGTTTTTTGGTTTTTGTTGGTAGTGTGTTGCTTTTCATTGCGATTGCTTTTGTTTGTTGTTGTTGTTCCAGCACTTTTGCTCTGGCGATAATTGCAAGCAAAATGTTATGAAAACCAACCACTTCACTTTGGTACAACGCTGCAACCAAAGCGTTAATTGAGTTTCGCACGCAGCATCGGCTAAGTGCCCGCCCGCACTAACACATAGATATGCACATACATTTATTCATATATTTATACATACAGACAATGCTACGGCCAATAAGAATGCACGCATGTAGCTGTGTCTGGCGATTTGTAGTCGTAAATGCAAACGTATGTAGGTGAGCTAATGGCGTGCGGAAATGGTGCTTTGAAAACTAGATATATGAATTTTATCTCCACAGCTGTTAAGTGCAGCAAAGTGCGTCAGTCTAATAGCTCTACATACTACGTAAGTAAAAAGAGAGGTAATGTATTATTTTTCGAAAGCAAAGGCATTAGAAATTGCTTATAGTGTTTTTTTTTGCTTTTACAATTCGCAACGAAACCTTTTTGGATCTTTTTTTTTTTGCTCATGAAAAATGTGATCCCGTCCCTAGCTAGGATATATTTTACTATGAAAAAATTTATGGTGTTACGTCTCCAATGTAGAGTAAATTTGAATTCGTTTTATAACCGCAACTATTCGGTGCAGAGGAATGCTACTTGGGAATTAGGGACGTAAAATAACAGTTATTTCTGAAAACTTATATTTAAAAATACCCTATGAAGGAAATGTTCTACAACCAAGTGTGACATAGCAATCGAATTCTTGTTTCATTGAGAATCAAATGTGCAACTTTTATGCACAATTTAAAAAAAATAACAGTTATATTTGATTTTTATTTCATAATTCCAAAATAACAATTATTTTTCTATTTTTATTTTAAAAATCATAGATTAAAGTAATATTTAATCATTTCCGATTTGATTTTATTAGCAAAATTTTGTTAAGATTGTCTGATAACAAATTATATCTCAAGCCAGTTAAAATCAATTTTAGTGTCGAACCCCCTCTTTCTACACTCACTTGGGTAGCAGGCTCGCTGTGCACAACCTTAGCCAGTTGGTGTAGATGAGGGAAAATATATCTTTTCTCTTTCCAATAATCCATTAAATTATTTTCTATACCAGTTGGTTTGGGATTATTCTTCTTAACAACTTATTTTCTGCAAAAAACTTAAATGACTTTTATAGGCTAATTTAAGAAATTAAACCCAGTGTTTCATTGATATTGATGACTTTAAAATAAATGAAAGAAGTTTTCAATAACTGTTATTTTTGATTTATAAAAGAAATGAAAAAATAACACTTACTTTTGATTTATAAAATGAAAATACGAAATAACTGTTATTTATTATTTTTAAAATATAAATCTAAAAATAATTGTTATCTAAGATTTATAAAATAAAAATAACTGTTATTTAATGAGAAATTAAATATAAGTCGCAAAATAATAATTAAAGAGCGGTTTCTATATTAAAATTTGTTACTGTTGCGAATACATGTCCAATAGTTAAAACTGTGTATAATTTTGTAAAACTGTGCAGCGCCACGCTGTATACAAGAAAAGGCTATTATTAATTTGTTGTCATAAATTGGAAGTCAGTACGCGTTCAATTCTCAGCTGCAATTCACTTTGGTTGCAGTACAATACTTTCTTTTCACAATCCCTGTGAGGGAAATTTTATTAAGTATTTTCTCACACTTGTTGCAACCGCCTTTTATTATATTCGTAGCAGTTTAGCTTACTGGTAGCAAAGAGGTATTCCTTGTGATCCACCACATTGGATGCTTGATAATCTTAAAGGCGATCCGAAGGCACTTAGCATAGCAGAGGCTTTTGGGAAAGTCCACAAACGTCATAAGAGTTCAGATTTATTGTGGCTTCTATTTTCTGCGGTTTACTTCCGGAGTTGCTCAAACAAAGATTAATTAAAGATTTTAATAATTTCGCTGATCGTTCGCTTACTGGTCACTTATTCGGGCTTGATGGTAAGAAATGGCATGTGATGCGCAATGAACTCTCACCTACCTTCACTTCGGGTCAAATGAGATTTATATTTCCCACAATGATTGCGGTTGGTGGGCAATTCAAGGTGATATATTCGAGAAAAAAGAAATATTTCTTTTAACTACGCATTTATTTGACGCAGATGTAGAATACTTTCTATATAGAGGCCTTTACATTATTTTTTTGAAAAAAAAACAAATCGAACACACGCGACTAGTTAGTATGTGTTTGTATATGTGTGCACAGTTTTCTGTGGCCGTCTTAAAATTTTGTCTTCTGGTTGACGGTGTGTTTAATATGTGGAGCATTTCTAATGTGAAATGAGGATGGTATCGCTCTCTGCACATTGAGACGCAAGCGCAGTTTTCTGTGGGTTAACCGATGTTCTACATTTTATGTCCAACCGGTGTCCTGATATTCTTATTCTAAATTTGTTCTTTGTTGTTCCTACTTACTCTTTTTTTTATTTTTTTTATTTTTTTTATTTTTTATTTATTACGACTTCGTAGAGTCTAGTTCAAACAAGAAAAAACAAAAAATTACTTAAGAGATATTATCATTTACATTTCATTAACATATGTACAACCTTCTCATTTTGAATTTGTGGTTAAGCTTAATTTTAAATTGGATTGTTTCATGATCGGATATTTGGATTTCTTCTAACTTTTCACAGACGATATCCTTAGTATTGGAAAATAGTAAGTCAATTTTTGTTGCAGATATATCGGATATTCGAGTATCAAAACCAACTTTCTGATACATCGAGTGTGATTTAATTAGTTCAGTTAATTGGGTGCTATGAGTTGATGTATTATTTAAATTAATATTAAAATCGCCTACAAGAATATTACTCTCCGAAAGTTCACAAGTACTACCAGAGAACTTGTAAGTAATGAGAAGGCGCAAATGTTAAAACAGCCTTTTCATCAACAAAATTTGCGGGTGCGATGGAGAGAATTCACCTCCGAAAAGTACTGAATTTAATTCTACCACACGAATAAAAACCATTTTCACCATATTTTGCTATATTTAGAGCAGAGGGGCTCTTTTGCGGAGGCGAGCGGCTGCATGTGTACAAAAAGAAGATAAATAATAAATCAAAACAAAAACCATAGAAGGAAAATAAGTAAACAAAAAACCCAGTTTCTGGATAGCGAAACGCAACTTGAGACGGCAGATGAGTTATTCAACAGTTGAGGATAAGAGAAGGGTTGAAAGGGATAGGGGGAATCGTCAAAAGAATATTCTTTCGAGTTTTCGGCAATTTTTGTGTCAATCGCCATCAGCGCGTGCACTTGTACGCAAATGGGTTGATGCGCGCATTTGGACAAAAGTTCTAGAATGTTCTAGAATGTTCTAGAATGTTCCAGAATATTCTAGAATGCCAGCAATTTGTCAGACTACGTTGGCCAATTAGATTATTGTCTGATATTGCGATGTTGAATCTTTTCAATGACCGTCAATGGTTTGTAAAATTTAAGATTTTAGCATTTTTGTGTTCGTCGTAAAAATGATTGTTGCGGGGAATATTTGCGTGCGCGGGGAGATGAAATGCTTGCGCTTATGAATGAACATACATACATACATATTTTGTTTTCGGAAATACACGCGAGCGCTTATGAATGCATTTTTTGTTGTTGTAGGTATGTACATACGTAAATATGTAGATATGCATATACAATGTTTATACAATGTTTCGCTGTGCACTTGCGCTGAAAAATTGCGCATGTGTGAATGAATCGTTTCTTGATTCCACTTATGTAAGTACATACCAGAGACCTGCACGACTAAGGTAGGCATCGTACGATTACGTTACTAAGTAACACTTCTGACGATTACCACGATACGAAGGTAACATTGCGCATCGGCATCGCGGCATCGTTGCATCGTACGATTAGTATCTGGTATCGTCAATGGCAAATGAAACGAAGTACATACATAAAAGCAAATTCTTGTGATTTTTATTTCGTATTTACCTAATATAAGGTAAATAATTAATTAATAAAATTCTCTTCATTTAAACATAAATTAATTCAATATAACATAACATAACACAACATAAATTAATTCAATAAATAAAAATAAATTAAATATATTTCGTTATTTTTGATCAAAATAAGCAACGAATTCAAAATAAAAAATATTTAATATAAACTTAATTTTTTTGTTGTGAATGCAAAAATAAAATGGCGTCCAGACTAATTTTATAAACACCACTTTTAATACGTTGTAAAATTTCCATTATATAGATTTAAATAATAGCACAAATGCAAAAACTTTGCTAATGCGAAAATGCCAGTTCTTTTCTTCGCGCACAATACTAATTGAGTAACATGTTAGTAATCGGCGATGACGCGATGCCGATACCCACGATGCCGATGCCCACGATGCCAAAGTACCGTTACGTAGCGTGTACTCGCCGCATCGGCATCGCCGCTTGCTAACATGTTACTTTTTTAATTACTCGTGCAGGTCTCTGGTACATACATAAGTATGTATAATGAACCATAGTTGATTTTTCATTAAAAAATATAATTTTTTCATGTTTTTATTAAACTTATTTTTGACTTAGAAAATTAGTAAATAAAGATTAGTTGATAGGTGCATATACATACACATGTATGTATGTAAATATGTACATACAATGTGCATGTGTATAACTTCAACCTTGACCTACGCTAAATCTTAATCACATCACAGCGCATCGCAACCGCAGCTGCAATTGTGCCTGCACCAGCGCTAAATATTCTAAAATATGTATCTGAAACTACATACATACGTATGTACATACATACATGGATGCATTTATTAAGCAATTCATGCGCGCATCAACTCATTTGCGTACATGTGCACGCGCTGATGGCGATTGACACAAAAATTGCCGAAAACTCGAAAGAATATTCTTTTGACGATTCCCCCTATCCCTTTCAACCCTTCTCTTATCGCCAACTGTTAAATAACTCATCTGCCGTCTCAAGTTGCGTTTCGCTATCCAGAAACTGGTGTTTTTGTTTACTTATTTTCCTTCTATGGTTTTTGTTTTGATTTATTATTTATCTTCTTTTTGTATACATGCAGCCGCTCGCCTCCGCAAAACAGCCCCTCTGCTCTAAATATAGCAAAATATGGTGAAAATGGTTTTTATTCGTATGGTAGAATTAAATTGCTATGTTGAATTCTCCCGACGGCACGTAGAAATTTTGTTGATGAAAAGGCTGTTTTAACATTTGCGCCTTCTCATTACTTACAAGTTCTCTGTTACTATAAGACGTTGCGTAAATAATTTATAAAATCAGCATCACTGGCGCTAGGTGAGTGATAAACTACTCCTATTTGCCATTTAGGGTTAAAGTGCTTCAATTTGATAAAAATACACCAAAGGTTTTTATATATTGTTCTATTAAATTTAGTGGTATATTCAATAGACTCATGTACATAGATAAGAACACCACCGGTATGCCTACTATGAGAATCACATCGCACTAGCTTATATGCTCGTATGTTTAACTCTTCATTTGTAATTTTATTTGTCGTACATGTTTCAGCACATAATTTTAAGGCTGGATTCTTAATTTCAATAAGTTTTTCTAACTCATTCTTATTACTTAAAATTCTATTAATATTAAGATATAAACAATTTAGATCATTACTTCTTGATTGCTACTTTCTAGTTTTAGTCTTACTTTCAATGTAGTTTTTATATACAGGGCATTCTCTACTAAACGCAATATGATGTACATTCACATTTAATAGCTTTTTTTGTACTAATTCACGACAATTTACACAACTATAAACATTTGATATACAATCTTTAGCGTCGTGATTTCCTCCACATTTGCCACAGGCTTTTTTGTTAATACAATCAACCGCCTTGTGATTGAATCCCAAGCATTTAAAGCATCTAAATACTCTAACATATTCCATAGTAATGCACGAGTCCCACTCTACATAAACTCTCTTTTGTCTTAATATATTTTCATACGTTTCAATATCAGTTTCAATAAGAGCATTAAAACATTCTTCTCTTCGATTCAAGTTTTCAAAAATTTTTATAACTTTGAATTCTTTACCCTCACATATACTATTTTGTTTCGCAATGCATTCAACTAAGCGCTTATTGCTTAGTCTCTCTGTTAGACCAACAATTTTAAATATTTTTTTAAACTCCTTCTTATCTTTTGTTTTCTCCATCTCGTAGTCGTTTCCAATTTGTTCCGCTATCTTCTTCTGTACCAGTTCGCATGATTCCTTGTTTTTGTATTGCTCTATTATCCCGCCGTTGTCAATATCTCTCACTGTGCTCACATGACATTCGGTTGGTTCTATCACTGTTTTTAGCGCTTCTTTAGTTTGTCTGTTTTTCTTTGCTTTGTCTTTTGGTTTAATAACAATTCTGTTTTCACTTTGAGTGGCTGCTTGAGAATATGTTTTTCACGTTCATTATTTTCATCACAGCATATGGGATCTTGTATATAATATTGGTTTTGTCCATATTTGCCACTTCACTCTTCATATTGCTAAAAAACTAAACAAACATACCAGTCGTATAGGCAATCTCGTGTGCAATCGTAACATTTTATTTGTCATATATGTCCGAATCCTTGAATCTGTTGAGAAACCTGGTACGTATATCACCGATCTGTAGCATATTATCTATTTTTCGCAACTTTTCTCATTTTTTCTACGATTGTGTCCGATTGGGAAGTCATTCATCTTTAATATGTTCGGTATCCGTTTTCTATTTGCCATGTGGAACACTGTGTCGCTAGTATTTAGTCCTCTTCAAAAAAGAAGTTATTTGGCGTATTTGTAATAATGTTTCTCGGGTGTTTTGATTAATAATTTATTATTCGACTGGAAGATGTAGGATTTCAATACCAGTCAAGTTTTATTTTATTAACCATTTAGCATATCAACGAGTCCAGAAAAGTCAATTGGTTGTCCAATTTCAACTCCATTGTAAATTTGATGCCCTTATAAATTGAGCTTAGTACGTCTTTTGTTTTTTTCCAGTTCGTCCTCCTTAACTTTGGCAAACACATCGTCTAAGTGTTTACTAAGTAGTCTCGTGTTTGTCACTGTGGTCAGAATTTCTTCCATGATATTACAGTTTTTTCTTTATCGAATTTTTTGTACGTCTTTTGTTTTTTTCCAGTTCGTCCTCCTTAACTTTGGCAAACACATCGTCTAAGTGTTTACTAAGTAGTCTCGTGTTTGTCACTGTGGTCAGAATTTCTTCCATGATATTACAGTTTTTTCTTTATCGAATTTTTTGCGTGAATTTTGTTTGTTCTAAGAAACATCGCTTGGCCATGTTGTAGACGAACAACGAATAAAAAGAAAAGAAAAAGTACTCCGGTATCATTTGGAAAATCCTCAATAAGTTTGTTGAATATTTCGAGCATGCCATAATCACATAAGCTGAACGCCAAATAAACAATCAAGCTATACGCGTACAGCCTAGCAGCAGTTGCACCATTCACCGCAGCCACATAATTGTATTGATGCACAAACTTTGCTGGTACATACCAATGCAACAACAACTCAATAACACCTTAGTAACATCAACAACATTTCAAAAAAAAAACGTCTTCATCCGCAACTAAAAACAATAACTAATTAATAAACAGTAAGAGTTAGTTAATATAGTATAGTTAATTTGACAGGGAACTACTAGTTATTTATGAGAACCTTAAATATTTTCGTTATCTACTAGAAGTACGTTAGTTTACAGTTTTTACATATCATAAGCGTTTGATATTTTCTGCGAGCTAAACTTTAAAATTTTGCAAAGTGATTAAAATCAGGATGTGGAAATAAATGTATTCAAATCAGGAAATATATTATGTAATCTTAAATGAAGTCATATTCCATTCCTAAATCGTAATATTTTCAGTGTTACATAGGATTACACATCCTGGGACAAGGTCTACAGGTCATCTAACTATCAAGGAAGTGCTATTGACTAAAAATAAGTAATGATATTAATATTTGGTCAAAAGAATGGATAAATTGCCAAAATTCGAAAGTAAATCGACACACTAGACCTCCAGTAATTGAAATTCGAATTTCAAAAAATGGACTTGAACGCATTCATTGAGATATTATTGGACCTCTGCCTATTTCGAAAGGACATCGTTACATTTTAACAATAATTGATAGGTTTACACATTGGCTAATAGCATACGCATTAAGGGTCATTTCAGTAACAGCGGTTACAAAAAAATTTCTTAAGAAATATATTCCACGTTTCGGGTTACCTACGGATCAAGGTTCTCAGTTTACGTCAAAATTGTTTTCAGCGATAACGAAATGGGTTGGTAGTCATTACCCTGGAAATCCCTTGAAATCCCTTGAAATCTTTTTTGGAGCAAAATAATATTGTTTTGCTTACTGCGAACGGTTTAATATAAAATTTAAAAGTGATATTTAAATGTAAATAAATAATTTACTTTAGATGGATAAATAAATATATGGTAAAAAAAGAAGTTATTAGCAAACATTCCTTTGTGTTATTTCACTGATCATGTTTTATGAATCTGAACTCTTCGCCAGTACGAAGCTTTTATGTCAACCCAGCAAAAGCGTTCTTGCTACTATACTGAACTTCTTCTAAGATATGTCTTTAATATTTTATTTCAAGATAAAATATGTACATATGTATGTAGAATACAATTTTTATTTGCTTTAATTGATAAAATGAAATTAATTAGTTCTTGAAAAACTATTTGAATTTTTTGTTTCTAATCGATCTGTTTTGATTTTTAATTAATTGGTATACTCTTGGTTTGAAAAAAAAGGCTTCTTAAAGTCGACGTTGATATTTACGTGCCCTGAAAAGAAAATGGGGTGTCAAAAATTAATAAATTGCATGCAAGACAGGCGGTCTTTATGGGATAAACGCAATCACAATTTTAATAAGCAAGCAAAAAATCCACGCAGGCAATAATCGGTTTTAATTTTAGCACAGCGCGGACGATCATAACGGACGATTAAATTTGTTCGATTTATAGGGAGCCAATGTCTCGAGAGGGAACGAGACAGCTGTCTTCTGAGCAAACTTTTTATAATTGAACCATGATTGCGACAACCATACGAAGGTCCTTGGTTAAAAAAGACAAAAAATATTTTAAACTTGAAATTGATATGGAAATTAAAACCATTTCGTTAGCATTAATAGAAACATCAAAAATACCTAACACAGACACTTAATTGGTGAATAGCACAGTTGGGTGATTCACAAGATGTCACAAATCATAAAGTCGTAAAATTCTAGATTTCAAAAGTTAAGTTTTTGGCTTGCTTTGAAACAAATAACTAATCCACAGCAATGTTGTATTTATAAATTTTGTGACGTTATGACTTATGATACATTATGACACCTTGTGAATCACCCAAATATCTACCATGAAACGATTTACATTCAATGCAAGTATGTATATGCCAGTAGTTCTGCCGAAGTATTGAGTATTGTACGGCTTTAATTTGTTTAGTTAATACCATACTGTGTTATGAAATATTAGAATTTTCCTTTCAAAATTTTGAGGTGTTGTTTAAAAAATTTTCATTAAGTACTATTTGGTCTCAAATATGAATAAAATTTGAGAAATTAAATTTAAAAATTGTATTATAAATCATACATGGATTTACTGAGAAAGTCCTCGAGAAGAGATTTTGATTTGTAACCTCTGCAGATGCAACTTGTCTATACATACATATAAATTAATTAAAACATGTGTGCCTGTGTTGGACATCATATTTGCCTTTACTACCTTAATTTATATACATATCTGCTTCGTTATCATCGGAGCTACTCTATAGTGTAACAACTAAACTTGAAGTTGGGTATGTTTTCTAACGGATTGATAAACATCAAACCAACAAAAAAACAAAGTATAGTGCACAGATCTTTAAGTAATATTGACAATAAGTAAAAAATGCTCTAAAGTATTAAGAATTTAAGTCCACGTTGGTGAGCTCCCTTGCGTAAAATCCTTTAAGTAATATCGGATATGCGAAGCACAAATAACCCCAACCTCAGTGTCTGTTATTTGAACTGCGTATTTTTATTAAATGTATAAATATAAATATGTCTGTGTCTGTATTTCTATGCGCCAATGTTGGTCCATTACATTGTCGCCTTGATGTGTAATTGCATGGAACCATATACATTGTACTAGTAATGTGGCAACATGGCACAGATCATTTGTTTCGACCATTACTTGCAACTTCTAACCTATGCACACTTATCGCAACTCAACTAAACTCAACTCTCAGCTTCTTCTTCAGCATGAACGCATTTTCTATTTGCCTGGCACATGTGTCTTTTATTACACACACAAACACATACAAACACATGCAAACCTAAGCATTTACGTGCAACTTGTCAGTTATTTTGCATGCGCACATTTATCAGTAAGCTCAACCGAACGAGCGAATATGATAATGGCGATGCTGATGATGGTCATGCGAGTGGCGCAAAGTAAAAAGCAGTGAGCTGCGGAGTAGTAAGTCTCAAATAGAGTGAAAGAATTGTATGTTAAATATGTATTAACATGAGTCTAAAGAAAATGTTGAAAAAAGGATATATGAAAAGATTTGCTAAGGGAAAAAGCAGAGGAACAAATTTTATATATAAGTATATACATATATGAATTTCCATAGGTAAAGAAAGGATATTAAACCCTCGCTGACAGTTTCGTAGATTTACCGAACAAATTATGAATTAAACAACATAATTAAAAATTCAATAAAGTTTTTAAAAATTAAACTTCTTTAGTGGCATGCAGGTGAATTTTTACATCGCATAACGCAAGTAATGCCGATAACGACAGTCGTGTCCATATCGTGCTACGAATACATATGTACATATGTAGTCTGGGACCATTTGGGCGATAGTACAGGACCAAGTAAAGGACAATTTCTGGACCGTTTCCGCACTAGATACTTCGGATCAGGTTCACCCCTCCAACTACCACTAACTACTAATGAAAAAAGTATTTGGAAAAAAGACAATAACAGCCGGTTGGATATAAAAAAAGTGGTAAACAGCAACAGCAGCTCACAAACCGACCGTGGTTCATTAGCTACATATTTGTCCAGCAAGACCGGTGGAGTCCTGAAAGAAATCTGATGAGGAGATGTAGTGATCTCCGAAGTAGCTATAATTTCTACCGTTTCTTCCTGTTGTTGTCTTTTTCCAAAGACTTTCTTTTGCTGACCTTGAGTTCAAAAATGAATATTACTACTTTTACTAAATTCTACTACTAAATTCTATTACTTATTTCTACTACTATTTTTGGCTAATTTCTACTGCTATGTTTATTAATACTACTACTAATTACTACCACTGCTTTTACTAATGGTTCTGCTATTTACTTTTACAACTTTTTGCTTATGTTAAGTACTACTAAGTGCTACTAACCCCTATTACTACTACCTCTATTCCTCCCATATTTAAATTTCTATCTCCTTGTAGAGTCGGCACAGAAGTTTTACTTCTCGCTCGCGCACTAAGGTAGCGTGTGTTATTTTTTTTTCACAGGCGAAGACATTGTTGCAGCAAGAGCTAATCTTAAAATGTTTGACAAACTCCAAGAAATGCTGCGTGATAACCAGATAAAATATTTGAGTTTGACAGCGTTGGAATTAAAAATCACAATATGCTGGCATTGCTCCCTGCTCATGACTGCTGCTGATAACACAAAATCAAAACCCATTTTTAACCAAAATTCTGGTAGTTGTTGTTGTATTTCCATATGTATTCGAACATTTCCTGTTAATCAGTCAGCACTCAATCAAATTTGAGAAATTTAATATGGGGTGGCTTTTCTTTGCACATTTTTTAGTTCATATTTTATATATGTATATATGGTAGTAAGTGAATACTAGACATTTTTTCGTGGAGAAATTGCCAACAAATTATAAAAAATACACGTGAAGTTTTGGAAAATAAAAACTTTCACTTTTTGTACTGAAATTGAAAGGCCTGCAAAACTACATACCCGACCCAAGGTAGGTGGAAACCGTGATAAGTGGGTTAATAACCACGCACACATCAAAAATATATCTTAGGAACTAAAACGACAATTTTCTTCAATTTGAAACACAAGATTGGGTTGGAAAACAGCGTGACACCCCGCACTTTAAACATACAAACTACGTCACCAAGCTCTATAAAATTTTGTACTCTCTTTGCATATTAACTTACTAGGCTCAGTTTTAAAATAATTAAAATTGGTCTAACACAACGACCAGGTGTAGTTACTATAGCACCCGATTTGATTTTTTTTATTCACCTACATGTATTTTGTTTTTCCTAATGCGTATGAGCTTTCAAAAGCCGTAAAAGCAGAAGCAAGATGTATGTAAATTTCGAAAACTCTTGCGCGGAGCAAAAACAAAATACATAGGAATTTTGTAGTGGTATTTATATTATCATCTTATATGAATTCGCCATGAGCCACCTCTCAGCCACGGTAATATGAGATAATCAGACAAATGCGTTAAGGCAGTTTGTAAAAAAATTTAGTACACATTTTTCATATCATCTCATTAAATAGAAATTTCGAAAATTGTAAGTAGCCCACAAAAACCACGCCCACTTCTCATACTACGGTAATTTACAAAAACCGAAACCCCGATATCTCAGTAACTATTGAAAGAAATTTTTTCCAATTTTACATATAAAATTGGGTTAGAGAAGGCAAGCGTAGCTATAAAAAGTAACTTATTCAAATTTATTATACAGGATTAGGTTGGAGAAAGGAATACTTGGGTTAAACAAATTCTGAATTGGGTAGTACATTCAGAGCCAAAGGCGTTACCTCTGAGTACTGAATCAGACTTTTTAAACCATTTATATTTCAACTCAGTAAAGACAATTTCGAGGGTCATAGAATTTGGTGAAAACATATATAAATATATATATATATATATAATTTGCTCAAATTTGGTATGAATAATTTAATCAGAAACAAACGGCGTGAAATTCCTAATTTTAGAAAATGGATATCGTACATTGAAAGTAGAATAAGGTATTTTAGTTGATATTTAGATAACAAAAGTACAGGTAAAATTAAATATTCTGTTCTTTATGGTAAATCTCACAAGCTTAACAAGGTTAAATATTTTTCTTTTTACCTTTGAGCCAATGCAATCAAACTTATCAATTTAAACAATAAACTCAGAGTTAAATAGATAATTTGCTTGCCTGTAATTCGGTCTAATTGTTTTTATTGCACACGCCCAGTACCGTTTATTTGAAATAAAGACTTCCTCCGTGTATTTAAATTTCGGGTACCCTCTTCTTTGCATTTTCTTAATTTTACCCTGCTTTAGTTTCCACTCCCTATAATATTTCGCTTATTATCACAAATTTTTTTAGTTTCTGTTCAAATGTTTGCACGTTTTTCTATTGATTATTCATTTTGTTGATGGCTTGCAGTTCCAGTTGTCGGTTAGTATGTACTCCACACACCTTTGTACACTTTGCTTTTGTATGTAAGCATTCGCTGAACCATTTCGTTTATTTGTCGCTCGACTATGTAACTTTAGTGTAATAGCATCCGCACCTCAACTCAAGTTTTTCTCTCTTTGCTTTTCAATCGAAATTTTTCTTCTACATTCTCACTTTATTCGTCAAACTTTTGATCGATGTGCTTTGCTTTCACCGCTTGAATGATTTTACGAGTTCTTAAGTGATAGAGATGTAAATACGAGTAGTTAGTGGCGATAAGAGAAAAATAAAATTAAAAAATAATTTAAAGTAAAAGAACATTTTCTCCAAGAGGAAACATAATATACACAGAGCAAAAAAAATTCAGCTATAATTAAAGAGATCGACGTTTTAAAGACCATCTGAGCTACAAAGAGCGAAAGGGGATTTGAATTGGAATTTCTTTTAAATCTATTCAGTAGTAAAATGACTGAAAACAAGGATATATCTTCTTGTTTATTAATTTTTATGAAATTTTTCCAAAAAATATGCAACTATAAGAAGCAATCTACATGTTTTTAAGCTAAAAATCATATAAAGTAAACTTATAAGGAGATCCTCTAATTTTACTAAAATATTATTGAATTTATTAATAAGAAAGAGTTTTTGTTTTTAAAAAAGTCATTTTTAATTCAAATTTTGCTTTCATTGAAAATGTGTTCATCTTAGTTATTCAGATTATCTTCTTGGTTTTATTGAAAAGACATATCCAGTCGTAAAATGAAGGGCTTTCTACTGGAAAAAAATCATGGAAAAGTTCGCTCAATTTCATTCTGATTTATAAAGCATTTCAAGTGGTATTTTCGCCCTGGGTATTTAGTGTGTTCTTGGTTTTAGATATTGCTGTTTAAGCTTAAATTACTATGTATGAACAATGCAGGAGCTTTCTCAAAACTCATTTAAAATTAAAATTGTTTAAATATAATGCTAAAGTGCATACCTAAAGTGTACTTAATAATATCATAATAAATATATGCTATATTCAATCAAAACCTCATTCACTTACCTCACTCGCTGATGCTCTGCGAGGACTGTGATTTAGTTATTGCGTTGGATCTCTCGGGTAACAAAGCGGATATATAACCTTTTTTAATTTTCAAATTTTTTTTATGTTGAATCTCGTTGCACCACTGCTCTTTTTTTTCAGTCGCAGATAAAAGTTGAAATAATTGCATAATTTTAATTGAATTATTTAAAAATAATTTTAAAAAGTTAAGATACACATATGTCGAGTTTGATCAACCAATCTGAAGAAGCCACATATGTATAAACAAAAACCTTCAGATAAAAAAATATGAACTGTGGAGAGAGACTCGACTGTAAAAATAGTGAATACATCCTTAGACTCAATTCAAAACACTGAAAGCAAGTTCGAAAGACATGGACATGTCGTGAAAGTATCTGCGGTCTTAGGGGAATTTCTTGGGGAAATTCCTTTAATCTAAAAAGGCTGAAAGGCAACGAGCATGTGTTGTAGTTCATCGTAGTCTCGACCTACTCCCCACACAACTCTGTATTTCCCTCTTCTTCGAGAGAAATTATAGGCATTGTGTAGTACGCTGAGTCAAATGGTCTGGGCCTAATAGTGAGTTGTGACATTATTTATAGAACACTATGAGGGGTATACCTTCTTTCCTTGGGACCTACATTTGCCACAACCATAAGAAAAGAAGTGATTGATCTGACCTTAGCTAACAATGGTACGAAGGATCCCATCAAAGAGGTTTCCATTTGAACTTTGACTGGGCACTGAAACTAATCAAGTACCCGAATGTAAGCAAGACTGCACAATGTACTTCAAACGGTCAGGCGGTGATGGATCATAAAAGACCTACAAAACTCCGCGGGAAAACCACTTTTCGAATAGGAGATCAGTTTCAGACGCAAACAGAGATAAGGATACGGATAACGCTATGGGAGGGTCCACCAGTACGTTGTATCACGGGTGGTATCTGAGGAGGCATTGAAGTTTGTTCCATTCACTTTTGATGGCTTTAATTCACAATACCCAGATGGTGGGAATCCGAAAGTGCTAAAGTATGAAATTGTAAGCTTATTCGGACCAAGAAAAGATGATTACGGACTAGAAAATAGCTTCAGGACGGACATCTTTCATGCTTAAGAGTCTGTAGCTTACAGGCAAAAAATACATCAGATAAAATGTTTTGATGGGCGGCCCACTTAGTATTCATCAACATGTATACTTGGCAGGAGAGTACACAGGGGAAGAAACACTTCTAAGACGGATCCACTCCATCTAGAAATTTTCTGACTGGGGGGGAGAAAGATGGTATTTACACAATGGCAGAGGTTGGGGGATCAAAGTAACAAATAAACAGAGAATACTTGAAAAGACTGATTCATGGAAAATCACGTGGGGTACTTCTATCAACTCCACCAAGGCAACTCTGATATTATTTACGAGGAGAAGAACATTTTTAAGGTATCAGACTTCCGGTGCTTAGAGGTATAATTTTAAGACTTTATGAGGAACCGAACTGTCTGGGTCTAATCCTTGGTTGAAAAATTACTTGAAAAGCTCGTGTCGAGCCGAAGGTTGATCGAGCATTGAAATGTTTCTGCATTAAACAGGCTGCAAAGGAACATGTGTGTAGGAATTGCGGCCGCAGTGGGCACCAAGTCAAGAGCCACACTCAATGCTTTGTGCGACTTGCTACCCCTGGTTCTATTGATTTCTGGATTGTGGCTCGACTATGGAAACTTCATACATAGATCCAAGTTTAGATGATTTTCCTGCTAAGGTACAGTGACAAAGGTTTTCCAATCGATGATGTTTGCGGTACCTAAGGCAGCTGGCGAAAGGTAGCATAGATCCCAAATCAAAGTCTGCAGTTATTTTCAAGCTGCACTAAAGGCCTGGAGATTAATCTGATATGACAGCGCTTGTAATGAGGAGGAGGTGAAAAACACGAAACATTATATTAGCTGTTACCCTAATTTAGTGAATAAGCCTACACTAACACTTCTTCCGTTATCTACGGGATTTGGGACAAACAGGCGTAAACGATCTTCTGAATGTCATTAGAAAATCTAATTGAAGTATCTTTTAGTAGAGCGGAGGACTAATATGAGTCCCAGTATACTCTCATCCTATGCAAAGGGATGAGCATACCCACTATAACCAAACCTAACCCAGCAACATCGTTTTTAGTTTCCCGGATATTATTTTGGCGTCGATGAAATGTCATTGTGTTTCTTTTATTTCGTTTATCTCTTTTTAATTTGACAATACTTAACTTTTCGTTGTACAACTTTGCCTTTTTTCTGCAGCCTTTCACCATTTTTTCCGCAGTATTGTCGTCACGTCTAAGCCGCTTGCCGGCGACGCGTGCATCCGAAATGCGCTAAACTGAGTGCATTTTCTTGTAAAGTGGAAATGCAATCGCCTTTTTTGTTATTAACTATTGCTGTTGTTTAATACCGACTTTTTACAAGCGCTTTTACACTTTACTATCCCTATGACCTTTCACACCACACTGCCTTTCCCGCAACGACCACAAGCTAGCCTTCTGTTAGAAAGCTATCGCTTCTCTTTCCACTTTAGTTGCATTTCTTTTATTTTTGTATTTTTGTTGTATGGCTACCAACAAGTCACGTGCAATTTTGTGGGCGCACTGCTTACACTTTTTTCATGGTTGGCTAGTGAAAAGAGCTCCTTTTCATAGTTTTAGTCGATTTTTCGATGCAGCTGTGATGGCGTAGTTTTTACTAGCCCTTTCGCTTTGTGCTTAAATATTATATTTAGTTAGGTATATAGTAAACGTATATGAATGTATGTGTACTCTACTGCACTTCGTTGAGGTTTGTAAAGTTCGCATTTCTTATCTATAAAATCGGCACATAAAAGTCATTTGGCGCTCAGCAAAAAAGGTGTGAAAACTAACACTAACTAGCAAAGTGTTCGCCATTCATTTGAGCGCTGTCGTTACCTGCTGAAATGGCAGTAAATTTTGTTAGTATATTGTGCCAAGGTTGCATTTATGTGCATGGGTAATTGATACACACACACACACACATATATCTACCTACATACGCACATAATTTAGCACCTAACTAGGTAGTCAAGTTAGTTGTAAAATGACTTGTGTCTAGTTGTTTGTTGCTCCAACGGCTACAGGAGTGCGACGAGAGTGGGGTCTTAGATGCGTTGGCTTGTTTGCGCAAATAGTAGGATTATTTAGGTGGGTTTATAGTAGTAAAATTCTAAGCCATGTTACGTTGCTAAAACCACGTGCAACATGTAGCTGTCGAGTTTTTGTTTATTCGTATATGTTTTACTTTTATTTTCTGATATATTAATTTTTTTTTTTGGACTTCTTGCTAAGCTGCCTCAGCACTCCACTAGCCATTGCTTTTACTTTTATTATGGTGTTGCATTTTACAAACACATTCGCTGCAAATATTTAAACACGTGCTATCAGCGCATGTTCAGTTTCGAAAAACCCATGGAAACTGAATTTATTGTTTATATGAAGCCCTTTTCCCCTA
Organism: Anomoia purmunda; assembly: GCA_951828415.1. Classification (NCBI taxonomy): domain Eukaryota; kingdom Metazoa; phylum Arthropoda; class Insecta; order Diptera; family Tephritidae; genus Anomoia; species Anomoia purmunda. The sequence continues at coordinate 94,078,753 of OX639996.1, forward strand.
AAATTTCACATTTCACAGAATCTATAGCTTTCCTTCGGCTGTCCCTTTTAGGGTATTATGAAACTTTTGTTTACCCTTCATATCGGTTGTTTGTATTTTAGTAAGAGCGAACTTGTTTGCTGGATGATCGTAAATTACTTTGTTAATGTCTGTTGCAATGTTACTTATTAAAAATTATAGCTCACAACTACAAAGAAAAAAAAACAAAATGATATGAAGTTTCAAATAGGGGAAGTTGTATCCCATTTCGAATCTATACAGTTCAGGGAAGAGTTATTTTTCGAATGCGAGCAAAAATGCCTCTTCTTTATTTACAAAGCAATTGATTCGAAGTTGTTTGAGATAGTAAAGAATTAAAAAAATTACTTCAAATTAATACTTTATTTTTTAGAAAGACACTTTACTGAACGACCATTAAATCGAAATTTCGTATATTACCTCGCCCGATTCTATCTATTTTAAAATCGTGATACTTTTTTTCCTATACGCTAAACTGAAACCAATTCTGATCAGAGGCGGATTCTAGGTGCGGATATGAGAGATGCCACAACCCACAAGTTTTTTAACAGTCAAAATTTTCGTCTTTTATCTTGTCATAGGCAAAAAAAGTCGATTTTCAAAAACTTGTCTGGAGGCGAATTTTTCACCAGTAAAATCATTCGCCATAAACAGAAAGAGTAGTAATCACTTGGTGCTAAGTCTGGACTATAAGGTGAATGCGTAAGAACCTTCCAAACAAGCTTCCGGAGCTTCTGGCCTGGCGTTGTCTTGGTGGAACACAGTTCCTCCGCTTGTTTCCTTCAGACGATCCAATTGCTGACAGTACAGGTCCGAATTAAGAGTTTGACCATAGGGTAGCAGCTCATAGTAGAAGATTCCCTGCCAATCCCATCATACTCGTAGCAAAACCTTCCTGGCCGTCAAATCTGGCTCGGCCTCTGTTTGCGTCGGCTCACCGGGACCCGAACACAACCGATTTCGCTTGGCATTGTCGTAAGTGACACAGTTTCCATCACCAGATTCCTTCCGATTTAGAAATGGTTTGATTTTGTGGCGATTTAGCAGCGGTTCACAAACGGTCAATGAAGTTTTTTTTTGCGTTGACTTGCGTGGTGCCCATACACCGACCTCTTTTTTTGTATCCAACCTTGCTAATGGTTAATAGAACCCACGCTTGCATAACGGTCGGACTCGATGACTTCCATTATTTTATTCACCTTTTTATCGGAACGGAATTGACGAAACCAAAATTGCCCGTGATTGGATGTCACAGAATCAGGACCATAGACCCTATTCTTATTTTCAGCCGCATGGATAGCGTTTTCGCCTTTATCGAAGAAAAACTATAAAATATGGCGGTGTCCATCTTTGAAGCGTACTGAGTCAAGCAATCACAAAATTGTCTGGGAAGTTCTTTTAGTATGAAATCTTATCTTTCTAACGCCATATGGGGTAACCCGCACTTATATAATGCGAGAAACAAATTACTAAAGCCATCTATTGGAAAAGTAATGGATTTTCCTATACTTAATCTAATATTTTCTGAAACTTTGATATCTAGAAATTTGTCAAACGTTATCATACAACTTTTGCGCATGTAAGTATGTACATACATATGTCCAGTCAAGTCGAAATTTATTTAGTTTTGGCTGATATGACTTTAGGTCTGTCCCATAAGGATCGCCTTGCTATTAACATACAATATGTCACTGACAAAAGTGGAGAGTCCCATCTTGCTATACGCCTTCTGAATGTAGTACTAACAAAAAATACTGGATTAAAACAAGGATACATAGATTTAAAAAAAGCAACAATATGTCTTGAACTCATAAAGTTACGAGCAAAAACTAAATAACCGACAAATGTGAAAAGGGCGTTCTGCGAATTCTAACCAATGCCATCTTTCAACGGCTAGCACTCTTAGCTTGAATAAATTTTAGAATATGTTTTGAAAAATCCGTACGCAATTTAATTTCGGAGTTTAATTTCGTTATGAACCAGCTAAGGCCAGCCGAGGTTGATGTAGAAGGTGCAGGTGAGTGAGAAAATTATTTGCTGAACTTTCACCAACATATTGAAAACATCTGCTGCAAAGCTAAGATAACCAAAAAAATCTTTCTTCGGAACCAGATATGCAGGGCAGTCCTGTCTGAGCCCCCGCTATGCATCATTTCGAAATCCATGTGAGAATAATTATGTTGTAATACTATATCACCTGGTTAAAAAGGATAAATATTAAAAATGAGTCATAAAATACGATAGTGTGTCTGGTCTTTAATTACACCGTCCGACAGTGATTTTATACTTTTGAAGCGACCTAGTAGAACTTGTTTAGCTGGTCGAATAGTACACGAATCCATGTTCAAAAGATTTCTAACACCCCCAAAATCTTTTTTTTAAGTCAAAAAAACCGTTTTTTTAATTTTTTCGTCTTAAAAAATTCTTAAAAAATTTTTTTCAATCGAATTGAAAATACTCAACGGTTTTGGATAGGTGAATGTTTACACATTCGAAATATATATAGTGTTTTGTTAATCTAAAAAGAGTATGACGTGTTTTTTTACGCTAGAAGTTGAATTTTCCTCCCAATTTGCCGGTTTTTCGATTTTGACGTCATTTCTTCGGCACTAATTGGAAATGAATGATCATTTTTGGTTACATATAACCGACAGACTATCACTACTTAAAGATACCAATTGATTTCTTTCAAAAAGGACTTCAAGTTTTCAAGTTATGCAGCATAATACAAAATCTAACATGAAAATCTTAATGCATGAGAATGCAAGAAATGAATCTTGATGGACATGTTGCATCCCATTTCTCCATAAGCTTCCAAAAATTTATGAACCACTTCCTCGTATTTCGGACTTCTTTTATTTCCCAGATAGTTTTTACACAAAGAGGTGAAACTCAACCATGCTCTCTTTTCTACTTTGTTTAATTTCCCAACAAAATCTTCATCGATCATCAGCTTGCGAGTCTGAAGTCCAACGAAAATGCCTGTGAGTAAATTTGCAAACATATCCATCAAGATTCATTTCTTGCATTCTCATTTGGATTTTTTTTGCGGATAATCTTGGTCAATTTAGCGACGAACAAGGTGAACGATTTCACCAGGAAATGTCTGCGATCGAAAAGCGCTTTGCAGGGAAAAGCCAGATTAAGATAATTACTGCTGGTCGCTCAAACGTGAAACCGATGATTCATCTTATAAACGCAGAAGATCTAGCAAACATTTTTGAATCAAATCGTTTTCATATCGGTATCGTTCTTTCTAATAAGAGTTTTGTCTATGTCAAAATCCATTGTTCATCCAAAATGTATGTTATGACAAATGATTGTAAAATTTAATGATAAAATAGATATCATTGATCAAACCACCGACAGAAACGACTATTTGTTATTAGAAAATCAAATAATGTCCTTACGATCTGCCTATTTCTTCATTTACACCCAGTACCCCTGGAGGGCGCTTGAGACCAAAATGTTAGATTTTGGATTATGCTGCATAACTTGAAAACTTGAAGTCCCTTTTTAAAAGAATTCAATTAGCGTCTTTAAGCAGTGATAGCTTGTCGATGATATATAACCAAAAATGATCATTCATTTCCAATTAGTGCCGAAAAAATGGCGTCAAAATCGAAAAAAACCGGAAAATTGGGCGGAAAATTCAACTTCTAGCGTAAAAACACGTCATACTCTTTTCAAATTAACAAAACACTATATATATTTCGAAAGTGTAAACATTCACCTATCCAAAACCGTTGAGTACTTTCAATTCGATTGAAAATTTATTTTTTTATGATTTTTTTAAGACGAAAAAACTAAAAAAACGGTTTTTTGACTTTAAACAATTTTTTGGGGGGGTGTTAGAAATAATTTGAACGTGGTTTCGTGTACTATTCGACCAGCTGAACAATCTCTACTAGGTTGCTTCAAAAGTATATTCACTTTTTTTTTTGTCGGACAGTGTTTTCAACGTAAAGTTTGTGTTGTACATAAAGGTTTCACAAAAGCTGTTATTTGGAGTCATTTTTGATTTACTTTTTTACAGTATGAATATGTCTTCCGATTTCATTATTTTAATATGTAACAGCAGTAAATTTATTTTGAAAAGGCGCTTTATGTTTTTACTAACTCATGTTATTCCTTTCAGTGGACGAATTTAAAAAAAATTATTTCCTGCTATAATCAGTGCTGGGTGTAACCATCATTAACCCTTACAGGACCATAAGGAAACCAAAAGTAATTTTTGTTATATAACTGCCTTATTTAGTTAATACGGAGGCAAAACAGATAAAAAATAACAAAAAGTTAAAATACAGTGCTTAGTTTTTTTGGAATTCAATGGGAAATATGTTTCCCTATGGGCGTGAATGGTAATACAAAGTTAAACAGCAACTTCATTTTCTTTTGTGATTATTTATTCAGTAGTCGAAACAAAATTCTTAAAAATATAAAAATTTGAGTTCAGACATAAGTCATGTGTGATATTCGGCAAAGCAGTTTCTTTTGGTGGTAAAGCAGAGGTGTACGTTGCACATTACACATATATTATGTGTTGGGTTTTAAAGTTTTTGGTATATTTTCCTGTTTACTCTGACAGTGCCACAAGCTTTAATGTTATTTTGTTTTAATTTATATTGCAAGTCAGGGGAATTGAAAAAATTGTCAAAATATACTTCACAACCAAGACCATTTAGCTGCTGTGATAACTTAAAAATAACGGATTCTCCCAACCCTACTTCGGTATTTGTTTTCCTGCCCGTATATAGGTCGAATTCGAAGAGATATCCTGTGGATGCCTCAGCCCTACACCACATTTTAAATCCCCATCTTATGGGTTTATTTTTTACATTGTTCGATTACAGGTCTAACTTTATACGCTCTATCACTAATCTGCGACTGAATATCATTGTTACTGAAATGCAAATTTTGGCGTATTTATTCAAACCTTGTTCTTGGCATAACATTAGCTATAAAAGGAACCCCCATGTCTTCGTCAGTGGGCCAATAACTTCTAATAGTCGGTAACACGTGGTAGCTCATGACAAAGTTCAAACCTAAAAAAGCCTTCATTTCTGAACCATCAGTAGTGAATACCCTTCCCCCTTGCTCGGCATATCTGATACTTTCTGGAACCAGTACTTTGTCAACTAACGTATCTAGCTGTGTAGTTTCCATAAAAACATCAAACGGAGTTAAATTTTCCTTTATACCAGGGAATACATTTATGCGACCGAACTCATAACCGCTTTCTTCAAAGGTACTGGGCACATATAAGTTCTTTTTCCATCGGAAAATGGGAACGTGGTAATCCGAAATCGTTATATTAGTTTCTTCTGAGCTACCTTCCTGCTGCTCTTCGTTAGCATTTGCAATTTCAACTATATCAACACTGTCGTCAATATCCTGAGCAATAAATTCGTGGTCTTCTTCATCTAATACCAACTCATCTTCTCCATCGCTAGTGTCAGCCATTAGCATTTCCATAATCTCATTTTCTTTAAGGTGAAATTCTCTGACCCTTTTTGCAGACATGTAATTAGTTCAAACGAACAAATAAACACCAATATATAATCGGTAAAATTGAATTCAAATATTCCACTTGTGGTCTACAGGGAAAAATGTTTCCCTAACAAAAAATTTACATTTTAAGACGCTCTTACACGAATAATAATATACATTTGACTAGATCTTAGTTCTATGCTTACCAATTAACCAAACAATAGAGAATAAATACAATTTCAAGTACAAGAAAACGATTAAATTGCGACAAATTGTACGGAGCACACTCTTCGAAAATTCTTTGACTTTATTCACGTTTTTGACTGGCCATAATCGTAGTGATGACAGTGCGCTTAAAATATTAGCGGGGAATACCCGTTCTTTATTGATGCTCATTCACAAAAAAAGAGTTGCCATAAAATAAAGTACCGAAATCCACCAATTTATTCTTGGGAAAAATGTTTCCCCTAGACGTGAAAGGGTTAATGCAGGCAAAATAACTTCAACAACTTTCTCTTTATCATCACGTTCATCCTCATTTTCTTGTTTGCTGTTCACTTCCTTTGTTGCAGAAGGCAGAACATGACCAAAAAAAAGTCATACATTTCCAAAGGGATAATCATTCGAATTTTTGCTATTTCTGAGCATGATTGTAAAATATTGGGCCAAGTAGAAATTGAAGCACACTCGTAAAACGGTACAGATTTTTCTTTCACAAAACATATTTGCAATTTTCGTAGAGTCTAAATTCCGATGAAAAGTAGTAAATTTACTTCAAGAGATTACATTGATCACTGTCAACTTTCGTGCACTTTATAAGTTAAGAAAAAAAGACTGTTAGCTGCATGCCGAAAATTTTAATAAAGATACCCGATAAAGAAGAATAATATAATTTTCTCAAAACAACAGCCTTTTCAACAACTAAACTGCTGTGCTATTCTACTATCCTGTTCTACGGTAAAAAACAACAGCTGGTATTATATTGATGGCTGTGAAGTGTTTGTAATCTTAGATTAGGTTAAATTTTGTTTGTAATTTTTCATAATAGGCCGCGTCTAACCCTACCAAGATGTGTTTTTTCTTGCACTTCCGAGTTTGATCCACTTAACACCATCTCTCTCTCCAATAACTACCGATTGGGGTAGAATCTAACATTTTAATTGTTAATAAATCGATATCTTGACCTTACCCTGTAGAAATGGTCCACGCCCACACCCCCTAGCGTTTGTTAACCTTTTTTCCGAAATGAAAATTTCAGTTCAAATTTGCGACAGCAAGCTTCACTATGAGTTGAGTACCGTTTTGAAAACTGTCACACAGTGAGAATTGCGCCAATAGATCCATATGTTAGGAAATACAGCAATATTCACTGGTAAATATTTTGTCAAATATTTTAGAGAAAGAATCATAATGAATTGAAAACAAATCCAATTTCTTTAGAATTGTTTCAAAATGGAAATCTCTTCGAAATGATAGAGAATAGACTAAATTGTTTTTGTCTACTTTTTGCAATATTCATTGCTGCCATTAATCCGCCACTTTGGCCAACGCCTATCTATTGCTTTAACATTATAAACATTTCTGTCGAGTTATGCTGCGAAAAATAAGCATGAGAAAAATATGAATTCAATTAAAAGCATTTACCGAAAATGCACGTAAAAAAACACAAAAAATCAAGAATAACTTGCAATTCCAATAGCGTTAAAGGTTGTTCAGTGTTAAAAATGATTTTCAACATCAATTAATTGAAATTAAATTTCTACTCATGGATCAAGTATATATGTATGTATCTGTAAAGTAAATACACATGTTTGCTACGCCTCTTGGCAAAAAGCTTTGACACATACAGATGAGCGCTTGCATTTATGCACATACATATGTACTACAAATGCACGAAAATATCCATAGATATATATATGTATCAACATTTCAACAGCTACATTTTTATTTCAACAGGAAAAAATGTCATTAGCAGAAACATATGCTTGAAAATAGATTTCGATGTTTTATATTGTTGTTTTTTGCTTTCTTTAATTTTGCTACGGAGAATTTGCCTCAGTTTTTATGAAATTTTTCAAATATTCGTATTTTTTTTTTGCACTACACTAAACATGAAATGATAAGAGCTGAAAAGTATGGGTGGCAAAATATATAGAAACAGCAATACTGGATACGCTTAATAGACAACACGAGGCTATAATAAAAAAAACGCACACACACACACAACAAATACGGTGATATATTCGTCCTGATATATCCACACATTTCGAAAAAAAAAGAAACAAACGAAAGCAAAAAAAAACGACACGGAAAAACTTTGATTACGTAATGGAATTTTAAGTGTAGCACTCCATTAAACTGATGTAAATGGACACCTGTCGAACTTTATCAATATAACATGCCAACAAACAATATTTTGTGTCGTTATTGCAATACTTGGTGTTGTTGGGGCAAGCTCGTTTGCTAGGGTAGTGTAGCTGGTGACACATCGCCACAAAATTTTGCACAGCAATTTCTACATAGTTTCATGGTAAGCAAAACAAAAAACAAAAAAAACACATCTCACCGCTGCACCTAAGGGATGATAGCCCGGCCAATCTTGAGCGCAAGCAAATAATAAGTACTAAAATAATAAAAAGGATCCTATGATGATATATATACGCGCAGCTGGAATTAATTCTAAAGCCCTACCTACACAAACAAACGGCCAACGAACTATGTACGCAACGAAGCGCGGCAGCCAGTCTCAACAACCCATCGTGCATATGTACTTGTAGCCGTTTTCCTCCTATAACCACGCGCTCCGCCAAACAGTGGGGCGTAGAAGTCGTCCTTCAGGAGATGGCTTTGTTAGCAGAGTGATTAAAATAGGTGTAGCAAAACAAACGGTCGATATCTGAACAAACGATTTGGCAAAATACATATTTTTTTCAGGTATATATAGAAACTCAAATTGTCCTCTCATTCTCCTTCGTGTACCCCATATATTATGCTCAGCGTGAAAGTGTCAACACCACGCAACAAAATGTGGCATGCAACAAAGCTGAGTTGATGCGCGGTGGAGAAGTGGTGGAAATTGCTTGAAAAATGGCTTCACATTTTTCTATATCTATATACTTGTAATTTTTAAAGAAAATTTGTGCACAGCTTCGGACAGAATTATTAAAAGATCAAACAAGGTTGTACTGGCTAAATTCTGGTATTACTTTTAGCTCCAATCAATGGAAATTATTCTAAAAACCATATTTAGAAGAACCTTTTGAGCTCCAAAATTAGGAGCTGGTGGTAGGAATTGTAGTAATCTAGAATGGCCTAGGTTTTCAATGAGGCAACACTCGTTTCGCAGTTGGTCTTTTTGACAGCAGTTACTTGATTTATACTCAGTTTGGTTTGCCATTTCATAATGAACAGACTGACTCCGGAACAACGTTTGAAAATCGTGCAAGTTTATTACCAAAATAATGGTTCGGTTGGCGTGACGCGATGTGTACGTTAGTAAGCAAAATTGTCACAGAATTGAGACTCCGTTACGTCCTTAAAAAGTCACTGTTTGGTGTGCTCTATGGGCAGAAATAATTATGGGTCCATATTTCTTTGAAAATCAAGCCGGCCATAATATTACAGTCAACGGGAAACGCTACAAAGACATTATTAATGATTTTTCGTGCCCGAATCGAAGGATGTTGATGTGGGCAACCTTTGGTTCCAACAAGATGGCAAGAGGGAACTTTTGGTGAGCAAATTATCTATCTCTCGTCTTGGGCCAGTAGCGTGGCCTCCAAGATCGTGTCATTTAACACCGCTGAACTATTTTTTGTGGGATTATGTGAAGTCGCTTGTCTACGCAGATAAGCCCGAGACGATAGACGTATTTGAAGAGAATATTCGGCGCGTTATTCCTGAAATACGGCCCCAATTGCTGCAAAAAGTGGTCGAGAATTAGGCTTCTCGGCTGGAATTTATTCAAAGTAGCCCGGGCGGTTACTTGCCCAAAATCATTTTTAAAATATAATGCCAAACCCTAATCTTTGTAATAGAGCTAAATACTTGAGCATAACATTTCAATATATGGGTTTTATTTCTTTTTAAATACCACATGTCTAAAAAACACACTTTAGATGACTATTAACGAGTTCACTTGGAGGTCATAGGACGATTGTGGTGCCATATCTAAGCAGTTAGGGCTCGAGATCTTTAAACCATCTCAATATTTTAGTAAATCTAAGCCATCATGTATCTAATAAGATGCAAATCTAAAACGCACTTTATGAAGACCAGTATGACCAGTATGTATGGTTATGTGAATAGGTGTATTACCGGTGATCATATCAAATTATATCGATCTTCACAGACGGCACTTAATTGGAGGTCATAAGTTTACGAGGTTTTAAGTAGTTTAGTTTAACTTAAACTCTGTTTGCCGTTTAAACTAAGTTTAATCTCACTGGAAAACTGGCCCTTAGCGTCAAAATAAAGAAAACAGTGATTATATTTTACAATTTTAAAAAATGATAATTTTTTTTTTTATAAAAAACCACTTCTATATATAATATGACATAAATTATATAAATCAAAAACTCAAACTTTTTACACGATTCTGCAAAATGTATTATTATTAAAAAAAATTCATAATTTTAAATCAGAAATGTTAGAAACTTTTCCAGTGTAAGTTTTCTTCCATATGACGCATAAACATAATTCAGTTTTTTTTCTGATCAATTTTATTTGCATCTGTTTTTTGTTTTTAGCCTAACTTGATCTAATTTAATTAAGTGCAAATATTTTCACTTCTCCGATCCAACGTTTCGCTAACTACCTTAGCATTTTCAGGGGCGAATCTTTATTTGTCAACAAGTTTCGATTCAGTTTCATATGGAAGAAAATGCGGCGCATATTCCGCAAACAAAAAAGTATCCAGCTTTAAATAAAAATTACAAAAAATATTTTTCTTTAGTTCTCTTGTTTGAAAAAATTGTTAGAAGTTGCTGCAAATTTTCTTAAAGAAGGAAATATAAGACGGATATAAACTGATTTAAGAAATTTTGATAAAATTTCTCCTTGATTATTGAACTTTATTTGTCAATCAATTTGAAAAGTTTGACTAACTTTAAATTTGTTAAATTTTGGTGAATTTTTATTTTTTATGTTCGAACCTTGAATTGAATGAATCGTCTGTAATAGTTTATAGAGCTTGCGACCAGTTTTGTATTAGGAATGTTATGAGAAAACAACAACTTTTCAAAGTGGTAGAAGTAATCGCTGCTATTTCCGAGATCATCACATCTCCTCATCATACTTCTTTTCTTGTGTGAAAATTGTTTGTTTTTCTTACTATCCCTATCACCAACCATACCGCTTTTAAGTGTGACTTTCACAACTCTGTGATTTTTTGTTAATAGTTTGAACCTTTGATTTATATAACATGTGTTATATAATGTAGTAGGTGTTTATTGAAAATTAACAAAACAATTTTGTACATGAAACTCATTAACTATTGTGAAAAAGTCACTGTTTACATTATTTACCTTAAGGCGGCTAGTATTAACTTCATAGACGTAAAATTTCACCAGCAACATCATTTGGATTGCCGTAAAATGTTGCTGGCAACTAAAATTACCGATGCGCCTAAACAATGCCATATAAAAACAAATACAAGCAAATAATACAAAACTAATTCCTCAAATAAAGTGGCAAAATATCTCTGTTCAAGCAATTTTAAATAGCAAATAGAAATATTGTGGAATTTCACGCGTATTCTCGGCAATGCAGTCATTTGCAAAAAACAAGACTTTTGGCAGAGCAAATAAAACGATTTATTACTCATTCGAAATGCATCGGGGTAGCAACTTTCATTACCTGACTGCTAAAGAGTCGCTTCATTTCCTGTTTTGAAAATTACGAATCTTCGGAACATTGGTTGTAAAACAAACCTTTGGAAGATTGGTTTGAAAAGAACAAACTTCGTTGAAGCGATATTTTTTTCTAACAATTCAAATATTTCGGAATCCGCATTCAAATAGGGATTTAGGCTAATTGTTTTTTTCTTTGTACGTCTTTTATAAAACCAAAACACAACATTTAACAACAAAAAATGATTGTGAACAAAAACCAGCTGGGAGTTCGAACACATAAATGCGTCATGCTCACAGTTGTGGGTTAATTCATGTGCCGGTTATGTGACCTCATTCAAAGAGCTCAATTGAAAATCGTCAGGCCACACACTGTAGCTCCGTGATACATTCGGAATAAGAACATCCATGATAATCCATGACATCCCATCCGCATAAAATGAAATGGTGAAAGTCTAGGAAAAGTATTTGGAAAATCTAAACGTGCATCCAAATCAACTGATCAAGCAAACAAAACTCGATTCAGGCAATTTGATTTTCCAGCCCGATAATTAATTTAATATTACGTGTACCATACATATTCCTCCAATAGGCAGATAGTTGTATTTAGAAATAGATTAAGATTTTAAATATGGTAATAGACTTGAACGATCTTTGGTTTCATCAGAATGTGCAGCATGCCAAACAGCCTATGTCACAATTGATCGTTTGCCCGCCAAGCTTGCTAATCGTGGCTTGAGGTTCAACTTAAATTCAACTTGTTTTTTATTTTCATTAATTCCGATAGTTATGCTACTTATGCAGCCGAATGTACTTCACATTTTTACATAGAACTAACCACTTTAATTTTTCATCTTTCGTCATTTATGCAGCATATTTTTGCACATACATTTTTTCACCCGTCTGATTTTTGAACATATGTTGGTTAAGATCCGCTTTTGGGCATGAAGTTTTAGTGAGCAATGCAAATTTTATTTTTTAATATAAGCCTTTCTATTAAAAGCAAAAAAATATTCAAAGAACACTTATAGGGCTCAATGTTATATCTGTTTAAAAGTATTTTACTTCACAGGTACTTCTCTACTCTAATCTAGCCATGGGGATCATGTGGGAGACAATAGTGTCCTCTAGATATTGTGGGATTTGTGTCACCTCAGTATCCTAAAGCTACTCAAAACTCACCCCTACACAATTCGTCATAGTCATAGCACGGATAAATTAGTCATGGTTTTCATAATACTTAACTTAACTTTTAGCTTTCTGTTATATAAAAACATGTTCTACATATGTATATCATATTATGCTTCTACTCGTATCCTACGCTGACAGTTTTCACTACCATCCAACTTCGTAATATGTAAATTTCTAAAAATCTTTTGGATGTAGTTTTCTTTGTTTTTGTTTTGTCTACATGAGTTTTTATTATTTAAGGACACTTTGTTCCACAGTGATTTTTGTGTTGATTACAGATTAAGATTTGAGCAATTTTCATGCTTAAGGTAAATGTAGCTGAAGATGATGATTATGATGGCATGCAAAACAAAAGCAACAACTATGAAACTAGCTTTACAGCGATTGAGTGATGGACACAAAAACAAAAAAAAGTAAAAACTAACGAATGTAATGTCAACAACCGCATCGAATCATCCCAACACAACCATTTGGTAGGACCCCGTAGGAAATGTCTATAGTAAAACTAAACAGATTTGCAATTGACTTTCGCATGTACTGTTAACCGATTTCGCTTTTCATTCTGAAATTTTGGTATTGCTGGATTTACGCTGTTAGAAACAACCGTTAGATCGGCCGTTAGTTATAGTATCTTTACCTACAGGGTGGCCCAAATGAGACCTAGTGATGTTAAATACGTGTAACTCTTGTAATAACGGGGTTTTTAAATGATTTATTTTTATATGTTAAATACATTTTAGGGAAATTTAACGTGACTATGTGTGAAATATGACATCAGACAAATGACCACCATTTTGCTCGATACTGGCATTGGCTCTTTTTAGCGCATTTTGCATTACATGGCGTAATGCTTCTGGTTGCAGGCGCCGTATTTCGTCTCGAATATTCTGCTTAAGCTGTCCAAGTGTCTGTGGTTTGTTAACATACACTATGTCTTTTAAATATCCCCATAAAAAAAAAATCGGGCGCAGTTAAATCAGGTGAACGAGGAGGCCAAGGGAAATCTGAATTTCTTGAAATTATGCGTTCACCAAAAATTTCATGCAGCATGTCCATAGTTTGCGTAGCAGTATGCGCAGTGGCTCCATCTTGTTGAAACCACAAATTAGGATGTTGCTCCACCATTGGCCGCAAAAAGTTGTCGATCATCGTTCTGTAAGAAGCCCCGGAGACCGTTTCTGGCGTTTCATCTTCATTATCAAAGAAATATGGACCGATGGTTTTTGTGGCCATAACACCGCACCAAACAGTGCATCTGATTGGGTGTGACTGATGCTGATGTATTGCCCTTGGATTTTCGGAGCCCCACAACCTACAGTTTTGTTTATTTGCATAACCACTTAAATGGAAATGCGCTTCATCTGTCATCAAAAGATTATTTAAAAAATCATTTTCTGTGGCTAATTGTGTAAAGTGAATAGCGTATTGTAGTCGTTGTTGGGGGTCTTGCGGTAGAAGCTGTTGCACAATTTGAACTTTGTATGGATGCATCTTAAGATTCAAATTTAAAATTCTCTGTAATGTTGTTCTGGGTATACCCAATTGGCCGGAACGGCGACGAGTTGAGACAGATGGATCATTTGCAACACTCTGCTGCACAGTTTCCACGTTGTCTTCAGTACGAATACTTCGATGAGCACCTCTTCCTGGACGGTCGGCAACTGAACCCAGTTCCTCAAAACGGCGAACTAAACTTGTAATCATGGAAGATGTGGGCGCTGATCTTACGTTAAAAAAACGGCGATAATTTCGCTGCCTCAGAACAATTGATCGTTGAGAAGAATAATAAAAACTGATAATCTTAATGCGTTGTTGAGGACTGTACGTATTCATTTTAAATTTCCAAGAGTTATAATCTGAAAACAGAAAAAATAAATTATGTTAAAAAATAAAAAAGTTTTTTGTGTTTCACATCAGCTGGTCTTATTTGGGCCACCCTATATGATAGAAAAAGTAAAAAGTGTAGACGCTTAATTGACAATGTCGCCAAAATGTCACCTATAATATTCGACTCCAAACTTCCTACAGGGTCTTAGCTGGCAGCATTTGCGTGCGTGTGTGTGCCTTCACGTAGGTGTATAGCGTTAGAAAATTCCCAGTCGGAAAAACACAGTCTAAAAAATTTGAGTTTAAAAATTAGTTGAAAGGCAACTGGTTTGAAACAAATTCTTGTTAAATTAAATATGTTGATCTCACTTGCACCAAGTATGTATGTATGTATTCTTTTGTGCTAAAATACATAGATTTCCGTTAAATTATATGTATATCTTTTTTTGAATGTAATTAATTCTATTAACTATTATTTTGTAGATAAATACAAGTTATATATATATTCGGTTTAAAACATGCAGAGTTATAGCTGGCCAAAATTAAATTTTTTTTTGGAACTTGATTTTAAAAGTATTTTTAGAATTTTTGTAATTTTTTTAAGGTTTTTATTTTAGTTATTTTTTTAACCTTAAGTTAAAGTTTTTATATTCTTTTTTGCCTCAAATTATAAAAACAAGTGCAATTTTATTAACCTCGATGAAGCAAAGAAGCAAAGATTTTTCAAAGTGGTATAAGTCATAGCTTTCTTTCTAGACTTTACCAAAGTTTTTGACCATGGTACTGAAGGTACTATTAAAACCTGACCTCGAACTCAACAAAGTTACTTGTTCATAATGTTAATAAAATAAAAAAATTGCACAAATTCTCAAAAAAAATTTTTAAGCCCAAAATTAAAAAAGTTCAACTCAGCATAGATTTAACCAATTGCTTCAAATTGTATGTCATTAAAAGCGCATTGATTGCCTATTAAGCAAGATACGCAATGATTTCACTTAAAAGTTACAAAGTTCGAAATTGTTAATTAAGTGATGCCAAAAAAAAAAAAATCATAAAAACATCTCACAACAATACCCATACTAAAATTTAAAAAATTTGTGTTTGTTAATAACAAGAGATAAGAAAGAATTCCAGCAACTCGTAGCTCGTAAAAAAATACTTTTTAAATTGCTTTTAAAGTAATTATATTTCCGACAGGGTAGCTATGCCACATTTTCCTATGTTGACATTTTCAATGCTTCATTTGATGGACGTTTTTTACATATGTAGGTATGTGTATATGCATGTATGTGTGTTGATAACTTAATGATAATGCGAGCGCCAATAATGACAATGATGGGCAAAGTTGATTGTTTTGGCAGAGCGCAAAGAAAAAGGACAATGTCCTTACATTGATTGTTTTCGCATGCGCTTGTAAATCTTTGGTCACGGCTGTTGATTATTCAAGCTATATCATGGAAAGGGTAAAATTTCATGAACTGGAAAAAACGGTTGGATGGTAATAATGGCTTGCATGTGAGAGGGTTGTATTTTCTGTTTCCATATGGAACATTTTAACAGACTCGTCGCCGATGTTTATGAAAGTAGTTGTCTTATAAGCAAGGTATGTTCCTCACGGGACGTATCCTGATGGAACAACGACCTTAGTAAACTTAGAAAAAAAGTTCGCAATTTCTTTAACCGGGCAAAACGAACCGGGGCTTAGTTCGAATATTTGTATATAATAAAGAGAGTTTCAGGAATTCTTGGTAAAACATAGAGCAGATTACGGAGGCTCTAATCCTATACAAGGTAATGTTTAAAAGCAACGGTGCAATATCATATTTTTCTCCTTAAATGGCGCTATAACCGCCTAGGCGATTTTGATTAATTTCAATTTGATGGAGTGTCTTAACCAGCTGAACAAACTTGGCCTGACCATCGGGTATTGGTTATCTACGTTAAGTGAGCAGCAGTTACCGCTTCTACGGTATAGGAAGGTGAACACTATTCGCTTGGGCTAAAAAAAGGGAAAAGCCCATAGGGAACTTTACTAGGAAAATCTGTCAGACTTGGATCACACCAAAGGGTTGTTAAGATCCTAAAACCTTTAACGATTTTGGCTTAGCAAAAAATATCTCTATCTCTATCTCTATCTCTATCTCTATCTCTATCTCTATCTCTATCTCTATCCCTATCTCTATCTCTATCTCTATCTCTATCTCTATCTCTATCTCTATCTCTATCTCTATCTCTATCTCTATCTCTATCTCTATCTCTATCTCTATCTCTATCTCTATCTCTATCTCTATCTCTATCTCTATCTCTATCTCTATCTCTATTTCTATCTCTACCTCTATCTCTATCTCTATCTCTATCTCTATCTCTATCTCTATCTCTATCTCTATCTCTATCTCTATCTCTATCTCTATCTCTATCTCTATCTCTATCTCTATCTCTATCTCTATCTCTATCTCTATCTCTATCTCTATCTCTATCTCTATCTCTATCTCTATCTCTATCTCTATCTCTATCTCTATCTCTATCTCTATCTCTATCTCTATCTCTATCTCTATCTCTATCTCTATCTCTATCTCTATCTCTATCTCTATCTCTATCTCTATCTCTATCTCTATCTCTATCTCTATCTCTATCTCTATCTCTATCTCTATCTCTATCTCTATCTCTATCTCTATCTCTATCTCTATCTCTATCTCTATCTCTATCTCTATCTCTATCTCTATCTCTATCTCTATCTCTATCTCTATCTCTATCTCTATCTCTATCTCTATCTCTATCTCTATCTCTATCTCTATCTCTATCTCTATCTCTATCTCTATCTCTATCTCTATCTCTATCTCTATCTCTATCTCTATCTCTATCTCTATCTCTATCTCTATCTCTATCTCTATCTCTATCTCTATCTCTATCTCTATCTCTATCTCTATCTCTATCTCTATCTCTATCTCTATCTCTATCTCTATCTCTATCTCTATCTCTATCTCTATCTCTATCTCTATCTCTATCTCTATCTCTATCTCTATCTCTATCTCTATCTCTATCTCTATCTCTATCTCTATCTCTATCTCTATCTCTATCTCTATCTCTATCTCTATCTCTATCTCTATCTCTATCTCTATCTCTATCTCTATCTCTATCTCTATCTCTATCTCTATCTCTATCTCTATCTCTATCTCTATCTCTATCTCTATCTCTATCTCTATCTCTATCTCTATCTCTATCTCTATCTCTATCTCTATCTCTATCTCTATCTCTATCTCTATCTCTATCTCTATCTCTATCTCTATCTCTATCTCTATCTCTATCTCTATCTCTATCTCTATCTCTATCTCTATCTCTATCTCTATCTCTATCTCTATCTCTATATCTATCTTTATCTCTATCTCTATCTCTATCTCTATCTCTATCTCTATCTCTATATCTATCTCCATTTCTATTTCTATCGGTATCTCTATCTCTATCTCTATCTCTATCTCTATCTCTATATCTATCTCCATTTCTATTTCTATCGGTATCTCTATCTCTTCCTCCATCACTTTGTATATCTCTTTCTATACCACTAACATAATTTCTCTTTCTCTTTTCTCGATATTCATTATTATTTCTCATTACTCTGCCTCTATTCCTATCTTGTTCTGCTTTCCAATCTCTTTTTCTGGCTTTTCGCCCATGACGAAAAATTATGTTGTAGTTGAATCTTAGCTCGAGTGTTCTGAATCTCAAATAGAAGTATACGTATGTACATATGTAGAGATGAGCCACATACATATATATCATATTGTTTTGAAGGTCATGCTCTCAACAGCGTTGTGGAAAGTTGAATGGAGTTCGTTTATCTTCACTTTTCACTGGGTTATGAAATTACACAAAAAAATAGAGAATATTTTTTTATCGAGCTCTTCATAAAAATTATGGATCCAAAAAATATGCCATTAATGGTGGTATGTAAGCCACATGAATCGTTAATTCAAAAAAGTAACATAAAAAAGTTTCTACATTATTTAACGAGGATCAGGCCGGTTTGCGATAGAATTTGTAACTGCTACTTGTAGATCACCACATCTCCTCATCAGACTTCTTCTGACCAGGGTTCGAAGCTAATATCCTCTAGTTCAAGCTGAAAAAGCTTTTTTATTAATAAATAAATAATATCTCCTTAAGTTAATAAAACACAGCGGCTTTCTCTATTCAGCTCTCCGAATGTCTTTTTCCAGCTCATTCACAGCTGTCACACTTCATTAATGTTCTTTTACACCTCTTATTTATGTAACTTTGATTTTTCATTTCATTTCACCGCAACACTTTCGATAGAGGTAAAAGGACGACCAACACCACAACAGGCAACAAATCTATGACTGTACTGACAAATTGGATTACGGCAAGGATCATTACAACCTAAGTGCTAAGCGTGAATTTATTTGTGTTGACAGATGGAATGCGAATTGGTAAACAACAATATGACAACGAATAGTCACGACGAACAATAAAGGGAGAACAAAAAATTAAATTATAAAATTTCTGTTGGGAATTAAGGTCTGCAAATATATGGTGTGTATAAAATGCGGCGTATTGAGGCGTACCAGTGATAGTCGTAATATACCATACAAATTTATTTTATATTCGTGAACATATTATACCAGAAAGCATTAAAACGCCTTCTTTGTTGGTAGTTTCTCACTAAAAAAACGAACACACAGATATAGATTCTCATTCCAAGTACAACATTTATTCTCTCTCGATATCCACTTGGTCGAGTAAATGCAAATGCCTGACCAAAAGAACTCGACTTTCACAACTCACACAGCGCTTTATGCTACCAAATACAAAGGCGCACACGGCAAAGCAATCAACTGTTGCGAAAGCACATACCAAATACTTTAAACCACATAATACCGCCACCGCCACCGCCGATGTCCTCACGCTGACGGTGACTGTGCACCAAGGGAAATCAAACATTTTATAATTAGTCGATGGCACAACAAAATTGACGACAGTCAACAGCACCGACAGAAGTTAGCAAATGGACAGAAGAATGACGTGTAGATGGAGCTTGAAGTGCAAAAAAATTTCGAAGCCGAAGTAGGAAAGGAAAAAGTCTAGGGCAATTCAAGTGTTTTATGATGCAAAACACAAAACAAAAATGTATGAAGATTTCGTTATAAAAGCGAATATTGATAGGGGTGGTAAAAGTATGCTTTTAGGCATATTGGAGGATTTCATTGCAATGCGTGCTCGGATTGGTTGCTTTATCAATTTCTAAACATGTTTTAGACAACTATTGGAAATTTGCTAATACGCAGTGTTTTTTTCGCCACTTTTTTCGTAGATTTTATGAGCTATTCGACCACAGTCGCCCTCTTTGTACGCGTCAACACATTCTCCCTAAGCATTGTACATATGTATGGGGTTTTAAATCGCTCGGTAGGAGCATGAAATGTACGTCTGTGTGTGTATTGTACTTACACAGTGCAATTAAAAGGAAATCGCCAGCGGTGTTGCCTTGCTGAAATGTTTGGTACATTTTCGAAATCCATCGATTCGATTGGTTTGATTGTAAATGTGAGAGAAAGCCTCTAAGAAAAATTCACATAATTCAACAAAATTTTACACAGATGCTATCGTACAAGACACAAATGGCTTAAAAGTTGTTAATATGCATAAATATTAGACAAAAAACACGCGTCTACCTAAGTGCGCGAGACGGAAGTAAAATTTCTGTGCCGATTTTACAAAGAGATAGAGAGTTAAATTTAGGAGAGTTTTATAAGGCATCCCTTTTCTTTTTTCTAGTCCCTATAATAGTGGTAGAAAATAATCAAAATAGTGGCAGAAATTAGTAGTAAAAACATTAGTAAAAATAGTGGAAGAAACTTGTAAAAAGAGTGTCATAAAGAAGTAAAATAGTGGTAGTAATTACAAAAACAAAGTGGAAGAAAGTAGTAAAAAATAGTGGTAGAATTAGTATTGAAAATAGTAAAATCGTGGCAGTAATTATTTAGAAAAAATAGTGGTAGAAAGAAGTAAGATAGTGGTAGTAATTAGTGAAAAAAAGTGGAAGAAATTAGTAAAAAATAGGTAGTAAAAACGTTGTTGGTAAAAATTAATAGTAACTATTGTAAGAATAGTGGTAGTGATTATTAGTAGTATTAATAACAATAGTGGAAGAAATATGTAAAAATAGTGGAAAAAGAAATTAAATAGTGGTAGTCATTAGTAAAAAAAAGTGGTAGAAATTACTTAAAAACAGTAGTAGAAAGTCCTACAAGTAGTGGCAGAAATTAGTAGTAGTATTAGTAAAACTGGTGGTAGAAATTAGTACAAATAGTGGTAGAAATTATTAAAAAAAACTTGAAGGAATTTGTTAAAAAAATTGGTAAAAAGTAGTTAAAACAGTGGTAGTAATTAGTAGTAGCATTATTAAAAAATTAGTAAAAATAGTGATAGAAAAGTAGTTGTAGTATAATTAAAAACTTTTTATGGTGATGATAGCTAGTAGTAGTAGTACGCACATTGATATATCGCTACCTTAGTATGTATGTTTGGTTTTTCTCATATAAATGCCATGTCGCGCCTTCTTGGCGCAATCCTGACGCGACTTTCGTTACACGATGTTAAAAATCACTGGCGGTAAAGAAGTTTTACTTCAAAAACTTAAGTCCATTTGTTATACTTGAAAATGCATATGTAACAGATAAATAGTAAGGCTACATTTTCAATTTATTCGGGGATGCGAATATTTCTTACTCCCTGTCTTGAATGCACTTTCCTAATCTCCCTTGAATTTCCTCACCAAAACTTCTACATATGTAGCAAACGTCCGGGAAGCTCGTTAAGTTTTGTTCACAATTTTTTCTTTTCCACTTCAAAAATTCTTCTTTGCTCACTGCTGCGATTCTCGTATTTGCATTTATGTATTTGAATTCATTCTTTTTGGTGCTGTTTTCTTCTTTTTTTCGATATACTGGTCTGCAATGTTCAATTTTCTATTTTCTATTTCACATAGCATTGAAAAGTGTTTGTCTGAATGCTAGCGCGTAGAGCAATACACATACACATTATCACATATACATTCACATACATCCATAAGTGTGGTGAGCACATTGGGAGAAAATTGGAAAAATGTGCAAATCAAAGGCACGCAAACACACTCAAATTCATACTATTTATGTGTACATAGAAAACTCGAAAGGGAAATCTCGATTTCCGTTTGTGCAACAGTAACAACTGTTGCAACCAAAAAGGTATTAGAAAAAAGTCAATAGTAGTGATGAAGGGAAGCGTAAAAAACATGGACTGCGGTGAAAAAAGGGGGAAAAAGCAAAAATGTAAATAGCAAATCCCTTTGCTGTGATTTGTTTGGTGTAAGTTGATTTGTTTCACTATATTCAGTGCTCGACAACATGCATGTTTCTCTCTCCCCCTACCCTAGTCATATCCACTAATCCCCGCTTGCATCCTTACTATCTAGCCGCTGGCAGTAATATTGGCAAGCAGTCAATGAATGTTTCATGCAACACACTCGCTGCTTTGATTGGTGCTTGGTTTGAATACTTCAATATTTTAAGCGTACTGCAATTCACCAAACTACCAAACCGTACACAGCTGGAGTGGAGTGTTAAATACTACATATCTACAGACGTATGTATATAAAAAATATTCGCATATGTTTGTGGTATATTGGTGCACTCGTATGTGCAAATTACCACAAAAATCGTTTGCATAAAAAATCTGCTTGTAAGCTTTGAATAAAAAGCAAAACGTATGCTAGGAAAATTCTTTACAAATGAACTTCTTTCGAGTATTAGTTTCAGTTGCTTTCGTATTTGGTTTGGTGTAAGTGTTCATATACATATTTTACAAGCTGAATATTTGGATATTTTAGATTTGTTGTTGCTTACTTGTTAGCTTGTGACTGGCGGCGTACTTCATAAATATGAAAAACACAATTTAAAAGAAAAGTACAAATTAAACTGAATCGATCTTCACTAAAGGCTTTCTACGGGGTATCGCTACAGGAATTTGAAATATATATTTTTTATACTCGTAACCTATCTATATTGAACACATGTATTTCTCTATCTTATATGAAAAAAAAAATTCTTCCTTCATACATATATGTTTCAACTTTTAGAAGTCCAATATAAACTGTAAAGTTAAACTGAATCAAATTTGTTTACTTAAATTGAATTAAAGAATTATTTGCTTTTGGCAAAATTATTTTATTTTTAAGAGCATTAGATATTTGGCTCTGTTTAATTGGTTTAACTAAAAAGGGCGCCAAGATATTTTCGCAACATACAACACTGCATAAAATTAGTTGAGTATAAAGCAAGATCTCAAGTTCCCGCACTATCTGGATTTCCGTGAGATAATAGCCGAACTATATGGTTTCCTAAAGTAAATATGTATATGTCGTAGGAAACAAAAACCCTTTTTTAATTATACAGTCAATTTGCATTTCTGCCTACACCTGCAGAACATTTTAGACCTAAAATCGATCTGAAACTGTTTTCCTTAAAAAACCTTTCAATTCGGAGCTCGGCTTCCAGATCTCAAATAGATAAAGCTGATATCTTGTAGAGCACCAGCACGTAAATATTATTAGGTTTAAACATAATAGGTAGATATATGATATTCGATACATACATATTTTCTTTAGATCAAGATATCTAAAAAAAATATATCTCAATTGGCGCATCAATGGTATGCTAGTATTACATCGTTTTGAAATCCTAAACGGCGTTTACTGATTTAATTTTCCACATTTTGGTTTTTTAATTATTTATATTACTAATTAAATCCTTTTTACCAAATTTGAAAGAATTCATGAAATGACTTAGTAAAATATTATTTATTTTGATTTGTTGTAAATTATAAGATATGAGCGTGGCTTTAGTCTGATTTCTATAATTTTCGAAATTTTGTTTTCTGACTAGAAATGCAAAGTGTACGTAATGTGGTAGATTTTGATCAAATAGTTTCGGAGATATACCTATTTATGATTCCATGTATTTCATTCTCAAACCCAATCTTGTCTATCAAATTTTTCATGTATGGTTAATAAATATCGATTTTTATTTGTTTTTTTTTCTATTATATGAGAGGTGAGTATGGTTTTTGTATGATTTTTACAATTTTCGAATTTTTGCTTATTGACTTGAAATGCGGCATGTGTTCCAAATTTGGTAGATTTTGGTTGAGTCGTTTCGGAGATATAGATTTTTCTTAAAAAGTGGGCGGGGCTACGCTCATTTTCCAAAAATACTTTACACACGTTTTCCTCTCCCAAACCCAATCATATGTGTACAATTTGAGGAAATTAGCTTCAATACTTACTGAAATATCGCGGTCTTTTGATTTTCACAAAGTACCGTTTTGTGGGCGTAGTTATCATCCAATTTCGCCCGTTTTCAATACGAAAGAACCTTGGGTCCGACGCAATGAGTCCAACTCAAAGTTTACTCGAGTTATCCAACTGACGGACGAACGAACGGACGGACAGACAGACATGGCATCATCAAATTCGCTATTAATTCTAAGAATTTTTATATATATATACGTCTATATCTATCTTTGTTACTTTATGCTGTTACAAACAACCATTAGGTTAACAAAGTTATAATACCCTGGCCACCAGTACCAGGGCGCTCGGGTATAAAAAAAGACAATTCTCGAGAAATGTAGAAAGAAAAATACAACAAAGTGTAATTGTAATAATTGAATTTCTTTTTACAATATTGACTGTGGTGTTTAAATTGGCATTTTTAATACGAGTAGTATATAGTATTTTCCTTCGCTACTAAATAGTTTTTTTAGTAAATACCTCTAATTTGAGTAAAAAGAGCTTGAGGCCTGGTTTGTATTAGGAATAATATGAGAAACAACAATTTTTCAAAGTGATAGAAGTGATAGCTGCTATTTCGGAGATCACCACATCTCCTCATCAGACTTCTTTTTTTCTAGACTTTACCTGGCTTTGAACCGTGGTACACGGAGTTGCTAGGCGAGCACGCAACCACTCAGCCACGCTAATCGTGTGAAATTTTTTTAAATTTAATTGGCATTATATCCGTGTAGGCGATTTTGGCCTAACTTCTCCTACTGTGCGTCTTGATGTTGTAACACAACACAACGCCGACTCCGAATGGCAAATGGTGTTTGTGAGAAGTTTTCTCATAGCAGAAATGCAGCCAGAGGTTTGCCATTACCTGCCGAAGGGCGACCGCTATTAGCAAACACTTTTTCTATAATTTTTTATGTTACTTGCCCTGGCCAGAATTTGAAGCAGGGACCCACCGAATGAAGCGCGCACACCCTACATACTCGGCTACGGCGGCCGCCTACAACAACAAGATTAGTGATTTTAAAAGGCTCGTATAAATCTAAATTAAATATATATAAATGGCGGAGATTATATGTTATAGTGATCCGATCGTAATGGTTCTTAAATATTACAAACCAAATCTCATGTTTCATGAAAGACGCGGACAGGGTTGATTTTGCAACTAAAGGAAATTTTACTTTAGTCGGTGCGTTTTTTTGCAACTCGGGCCCCAATAATAATAGTACAGCACAACGGCAATTTTGCAACAGAGTCTCCATGGTTATTTTCCGAAAGTGGCAACGCACAGATAACTTTTGCTAGTTTTTCGATAGTGTAGCGTGTCTGTGTTTCTGCTATTTATATTTAAAAATTAATGGAGTCACAACGGGTCTTTGTACTTTCAAGTTCATACACTTGAAGTGTTACATCTTTGATACCTAAGGCAATTTCGTCCTTATAAAAAGGTATGTGGTTTATATAAACACTTTGACTCGTCACCAATCCTCCTTCCGCCATGTATTCGTGACTTAAGTCAACTTTCTCGGGAAAAATATGAAGAAAGAGTAAAATGAGCGATGGTGGAGGTCAACGTGTACATATGAAATGCTTATCTTTTCATAAGAAACACAATTTCCTTAGGCTTCAAACCATTTGTACCTGCGGTCCGAATATCCATTGTGATCACCTTATCCATTAAGTGCAAATAAAAATGCTCAGCAAAAGTTTCTTCAGCAAACATCATTTAAAAGGTGTTCTTCTTAAGAAAAATAGCAAACATGAACTATCTAAATTTACTGCACTGTATATATCATTGGGTGTATTGATGTTGTACTACGAATTAGGGAACCTGCAGAGTAACGCCGACGCGAAATCGGAAATGATTTTTGAAGTACACTAGGAGGTTTGCCTTTAACTGCCGATGGGTGTTCGTTATTAAATAAAAAACACGCGTCCCATAAGTAAAACTTCTCGCCAAAATTATTTTTTGTAATTTTTTTGATGGGCAAGTTTGAACCCAGGAGCCCCCGATAATGTTTGGTTAACTAAAAAATATAATTTACACCGTGGCGACCAATAACCGTTAAATTTTTTCAAAGCCCAATTGTGCCAACCGCAGCGAAAGCGTAGTATTACAATTTTTGTTTATTTTGTTTTGTATGCCATTACTGTGGCCAACAAACCGACTAAATAAAATAATCGTTTAGTGTAAACAAATTCACGAGGTTGAACACCAAACTAGAACTGGTAACAAAAAGCATCAAATATACAAATCATTTTGAAAAGATTTTAAGATGAGTATTTAAAAAAAAAAGAGGCGAACTAATGGCCTTACAGCGCATCAAACAAAACTGAAAGCAAAAAGAAGTGATCAGCTGCATTTTCGACACGCAAGCTGTAAAATGCTTTTTTCAGACGTAAAACAGTTTTTATTACAAGACAGTCACCACGCGGAAAATGATCCTGTATGTGCAGCAAGCATGGTCGATCTCCAAGGCCAGCTTCTTCTTCTTTTTATTGAGAAATTAACGCAAATTATTAAATTGAGGAGTTTTTAAATAAGCATTTGATGCTATGGGACATGAATTTATTTGGTAAAGTGCAATTTATTTTCCCCGCAAAATTCTACCCCACCTCACTTAGCTTGAATTGTTGAGAGCTGGTACATACGAGATTTTACGAATTTTATTTTGCCAATTAAATGACCGCGATGGACGAATCCTTGTGTGCTCCTTTTCCAAAACGTTTGGAGCTGACAAAAAGGAAAATTAATTATTGAGAATATGATAAATCAGTGAAAAAATAAGAATACTACATTTTCTTTACAAAATCCTAAGCTGTATTTTTTTTGTTCAACAAAAAATTGTGTAACAGTTATTTGTTGTCACGCTATCCTTAGAATATGTCAACAATATAAGCATCGTGAAAATATCGGTAACGCTTTTCAGCTACAATATTGTGTACTTCTCTTCTCTTTTCTGTTTATCCTGTGCTATTAATAATCATAATAGATTGCTATTTTCCTACAGGTAGAATTTTACAAAAATTTAATTTTAAAATTCTCAATATTTTCATTCAAGTGCCTTTGCCTGCATTTACTTAGTTGGCGTACGAGCATTTATTATGCCGCTTGCGCCCAGCTACCTGTTGCTTAATTTGTTTTTCTGCTTCTGTACATTTTTTTAAACAGAATCAGCTAATCAAATAAATTGCTCAGATTTTGTACAATCTTCGTCACAAATAAATCGCTAGTAGAAAAATGCCGACTTGAATACGCTAGGGGAAACATGCACTCAATAAATGTTGAAACTTTTCATTTAATGGTTATGCAATTTTTTGATGAGGCGGAAAGTAAACTGTGGTTGCAAAAGCAGAAATGATTGTAAAATTTGAAGAGTGGCAACATCTCGTGGGAGTTTTTTGTTGGCGTTTAGTTTGGATTAAAAATGTATGAATTTTGTCATTAAAGTGATTGCGTGCCATGTAGTAATATTTAATCTATTATATCTATATATGTGTAATGGTGCAATTGTACTTGCCTTATTTCCTTGGTATGATAAGTGCTATTTACTCTCACATTTACATATGAATAATAACTTCTAAACATACGCATGTACATACATATATACTCGCATATAGTACGATGTCAATGTGAACGCGAATGTATTTTCTGAATGTGTTTAGTTATATACATATGTATGTTTATTAATTTTGTTTGGCTGCCAGCATTCTCGTTAACTCATACCCCCACTCTTCTTGTATTTCGAATGCCTTTCATCTTCTCACCTAACGCATTTATTAAGCTCAATCACCTCATGTTGACCATGTGTTTAATTATGAATATTTTATTTCATAAGCAGACTATTTGTTAAAGTTGATATACATTTGTTAACAATATTCAAGTACATAGAATTATGTATTGGTTTCCTTGGGAGCTTTGTATTTCTGTATTTATAATATAAGTTCATTTAATCATGCGATGTTATGAATAAATTTCTAATACTATATTCGTATATTTATGAACATACGTTAAGAGCATGGTTCAATTCGTAAAGGTTTTGTAAATAAGCAGCTTTCTCGCACCCACCTGGCAAATCGGTTCCTGAAGGTGAAAACTGGGTTGCCGTCTTCGAACATTTTTTGTACGGATGTAGTAAAATAAGTAGAAGGATTTTTGTAACGTATTGTATTATTAATTTGTTGGAATCGACAGATATAACTGTAATACTAGTGATTGTTCTGCAGGTTATAACTCCTGCGCCAAAGGAGCTAATATCATATTATTTGACGCTCTTACAGTTATGATAAATAAAAAGTGTTCAACTTAATTTATTATAGTCGTAAAATTAACTGTAAAATTTTGTGAGCTATTTAAATTTTTTTTATTCATAAAAGTTTTGAATACGGCGATTTCTTTACGTGTTTTATTCAAATGTTTTAATTAATAATTTTAAATACAATCTACAATGTAAATAAATTTTCCATACTATTTTAAAATACTAAGGTATACTTTCAAATGCAGCTATAAATTCCCTACTCCCAAAATACAGCTCTAGACTATGCAGCATCAGAATTAGCTGTCACTATTTGCAGAAATCAGTGTTTCCCAACTTTTTTGTGACCAGGGACCAAAAAATTAAAAAAATAAAATGTATCAACCTAATGATAAACTCTAATCGAAACGTTTAATTAACATAAATAATCGTAAAATTCTGAAGCAACATTAATTAACGGCATAGTAATTTCTTTATTAAGCGGTTTTATTTGGTCGAAATAAAATTTTGTCTTTTTGTGTTTAAAAATTAGAAATAGGTTACCTTTCCTTCTGCGCAATGGATAGAAAATGTTAAACTCTTGCTTATTCAGGGGAAGAAATGAAAACGCAACCATGTGAAAGGGCTGGGTAAGCCCAACATGGCGACATCATTTCGGGAAATGAAAACGATATTATTTATTCAATTTGATTAGTCGACAAAGACAAATATTCATAATGACTAAGATTTAACTCGAACTCCTCCGAAACGGCGGGGCCGATTTTTATGAAATTTTGTATGGTATTGGTATAAGAATAGATCCTAAAGTATAATTGCTTGGAAGAGGGTTACCACCTTTTTGAAAATCGGAATTTAATTAAATTATAAACAAGTTAAATGACATATGAAAATAAGGATGGGAATAGAGGAACCAAAGGATACCATTATATACCCTATAAACCCAACTAGTGCGATTAAGCGAAATTCGCATACAATATCTTTATATAATTTATATCTGTCGCGAGCGAGAGTCATAACAGAGATTCCATATAATGTCTCCATATCGAAGGTTGCTCCTGGCCAAAACAAAATAAGGGATTTCTGCGGTTTTTTTTTTAAACCTAACATAGAATATGGTTTGCTTACTACGTAATCCACATGTGGGGAAAATGTTAATTTTCTGTCGAAGATTGCATTGAAAACTTTGATTTAATTTAATGAGTTAATGGTTTTTAGTATTATGAATCAGATTATTTACACTAAATCAAACTCTTAAATCGCCCAAGACCTGTTTAGAGTCTGAGGAACATTTTGTAAATTTAAAAATTTTCACATCCATCAAGTCAAGTAAATCATTAAGAAAAATTAAGAAATGGAGTGGACCAACATGGGTGCCATGCGATTTACCCGAAGTGGCATTAATAATAACGTTAGATCGTGAAGAGCGGATTCTTACTATGAATTTTATATTAGATAAAAAGCTATTAAAGAACTGAGCATGTTGTTTGATTGCCGAAATAGTACTTGGGGAATTAACGCTAAATAAATGACTGTTGAATTTCCTGGGAGAGAACCGTATGACAGTCGCATATCAGAGATTGGGCATGCTCTTATAATACCTTAATTATGAAATGATCAAATATCTTAGATAACACTCCTTGTTTAACAACGGTCCGATAGTTCAAAACATTATATTTATCGCCGGATTTAAAAATCTTACCATTTTCCTGACTCAAGTTGGGAATATTGTTGTGATTTCAGTTTTTGTTTTACCCCTTATTCTGTTCTTTTTACAAATTAACAAAATATTTATAATGTGTCATAACTGTTATCAATAAGAAACCTTTATGTTATTCTGTATAAGCCTTAATAAAACTTAAAGCTTCAGTGCGCTGAACTTTTCCCAATTTTGAACAAATAGTAAAACAGATATTTTATTCGTCAAGTGCATTTGGCATCTTGATAATTTAGAAACGAAATATATTCTGGTTAAAAGTTTGTGAGGTTATATCTACCTATTTCATCATTTATATCCTTAGCAGGAAGTTTTGTACCGAGTCGCGCAATTTCATCGGTCTTACAGTTCCCCTGTATGTCCAATTTTTATGGGAAATAAATCAGCGATATCGTTTAGTAATGTGTGGCATGTCATGGCTATCCTGGCGGTTATCTCCCTTTACTACAAGAGTCTCCTTTGGCTTGTGTTTTCCCCAGTCCTCGTCTTTTACACCACAGCTAGATCTTTAAAGTATATCAGTCAGAGTTGATCTGAGTTGTTTGTTTTAAAAATCAATTTTTATTTTAAAAAAAAAAGCTCAAAACCGTAGTAGTTTCAGCTCGGTGTAGCTCACCTAAATCTCAGTACTATGGCAAAATGTTTTTGTTGATGTCTTGGAGCGTAATGAATTTTTATTAGTATTATTTTTGGGCTTATGTATTTGAAACGACTGTAATTTATTGAGCTTGAGGCCAGGTTTTTACGGTTGTTGTTTTTTTTTTTAGATTGATTGAACTTTCGATAGGAATAGCTGCCTCTTGACAGCTGGTAAATGACTTTTCGTTTTGACATTTCTGTTCACTAAGCATTGACAAATCATCATGGAAAGAATGACGCCGCAATAACGTTTACAAATTGTGGAAATTTACTTCAAAAATCTGTGTTCTGTTCGCCAAACGTATAGAGCACTTCGTGAATTTTATGGTTCATATAATCGAGCATCAGAGCAGATTCGTCGAACTGTTGATACATTTCGTACAACATTTACTCTACTCGATGAAAACCCAACAACAAGACAAAGAACTGTAGGTATAGAAGAAAATATTGGTGCTCTAAGTGATAGTGTTGGAGAAGATCCGAATTTGTCTATTCGCCGCCGTACTAAACAAGTTGGACTTTGTCCATTGGTTCAAAATTGGACTGATCGCATCCGATTCACCAAATCTAGTCGTGGCGGACATATGCCAGAAATCGTTTGTAAATATTAAAAGTCATGAAAATATTTTTCAAATAAAAAATGTGGCATCATACTTCATTTTTTATGTGTTTTATTTCAAAGAATTATTAAAATCGGTTCACATAATCAATTCAAACAATATTCATGAAATCACCTTTATATAATAAGTGTAGTTAACTTCAATGAGAAACCACCCGATGAAGGAAAGGCCGAGTTGCTTTCCCGGCATTTTCAAAACTAAATCCGTACATTTATGCCGCTGGTGAGATTTGATTTTGAGACTGTTCGGTATTCAGTAAGCCGCCTCCAAATACAGTCACCAATTTGTCAGCTGCTCCTGAGTAGGTCCCAAAAACAAAGAAATTGAGGAAAGTATTGGACAAACGCGAAAACGCAGAAGCACTCGATCTGTCCCTTAGTCGTTCAAAATATTTTGCTTAAATCTGTAAAAAAAAAATAATACTTAATTTTAATTTTCATAACGCATAATAAAAAAATTATCTTTTTAGATTTGCTTCTTTCTGTAACTGTTCTGCTATTTCGATCGAATGTGCATATGGACGAGAAGCTGCATTTATCGATTGCTGATAGTTTCAATTTACACAACACATTAAAAAAAAAAACGGTTCACATAAAATGGGGTAATAAGACTTTTGAATGGTTAATTTCAATGTTAATTTCACAATAACCATATTTTATGTTAATTTTTAAAGAGGAATCATGCTGTTGGAAAAAATTTAAAAAATATATTGTTTGATATCGATGAACACATTTTCATGGAGGCTAATTGTACATCCCTAGCTGAACATGCCATCAGCTGATGGTATCTCCTGCTTTTCACCACAATCTTTGGTGAAATTTTTTGAAACTGTTGCTTACTTAATACCGAAATCGTCTCAAGTCACAAAAAATGTCTCTAATTGAAAGTCTCAAATTTAACGATTTGAGATGAGTCTGAGTTACAGAATATCGGCATTCGTTATAACGAGTATTATAATAAATTGTCTGCCTCTACCTGCAATCCTAACTGGATTTGTTAACTTAATTGATTTGTATAAGAAGGTAATTGGTGCGGTTTTCGTTCAAAAACTCTATGCTGTTAAGGTGTCCGAGAGAGTTGGTATAATTTGGAATAATTTAGACTTAGTCAGCGACGGGTGGGCTGTTCGGAAAAGGAGAATATATTGTATTGCGTGTGGGGCCAAGTTTTAAGTCGGTTTTGTCCCACAGCTTATAATTGAAATGCAAATTCTGAGTAACCCCATCAACCAATTTCTATCCTCATATTTACGTTCTCTATCTCCCACTTATTGTATTTATTAGCCAACAGAGTTTGTTTTTGCTTCGCACGCAATTTTCTTTAGGCTTCACAAAATAGTGCAAAATGGTCAATGAAATTATCTGCTCTCCACCTTTGACCTTAAAGCACACATCTAACATGCTATCAGTGAGTAGCATGCAACTAAAGCGTGCAGGATTCTATGAATATTTTGGCAAGTAGGCCTAGGAGTATGACAGGACTCAATTAGGATGCATGCATTGAAGTGTGCTTGCTTTCCTGTCACAGGCAACTTGAAAGCTGTCCTAAAGCTACGAAACCGCAACGGTAGAACAATCAAACCGAAAGACAAAAGCTGTAAATGGCAAAGGCAAGTGGAAAGGTAGAATGGATGAGGGAAAAGAGTAAACAAGATTGCAACAAAGGTGCTGACTGATGACAGTACCGAATATTGGTAAAAGATGATTTCAACACCTTACCGTTACATGCAATAAACTTTACCTTCTGTTGCATTAAGGTAGAAGAAAAGAGGAAACGCCAAAGTAGAGTGAGGGATCGAAAAGGCATTTGAAGTGTGGAACGCAGAAATGAAATATGTTGCCGTGACAACACCGAGGTAAGAGTGTTTGAATGTCAGTTGTGGTCATTCGAACGAATTTGAAGAGATTTTGAAGAATGGGAGGAATATGAAAGTAGCCAAAATAAATGGAAAGTTGAATAAAACTAAACCGACTGGAAGATTATTATAGAGATATATTTGAAATGAGGAAAGGATATAAAGTATATTAAAATAAAAGAGACAAGAGCGAGATGATGAAAAAGTACGCTAAGAGGAAAAGCTTCAAGCGCGAATATCATACTCGGTCCGTTAGTATGCAATAGGGAAGTCACAGCAATTTATTATTTTCTTTAACACTGAAGATCGGTGTAGCTATCGGCACCACATTGTGATCATTATTGATATGTTTGCCTCAAGTCCTCCCCCCTTTAGTCAACTGCTACAGCGAAATATAGCAAAGGCCCTACACGCTGCATGTTGCAATCAAAATATAGAACCTGCATACAGCGCACTCCTTTCCTTTCAATAAAAGGGGGGGAAACGTCAGCAAATTTACACTTTAACGCCGCGTCTGGCATTTATGAAATCCTTTTATCTATGCGTTGCACAACAAGTAGAATAGAAACTGCAGCAACAGCACAGTAACAACAACAACAACATCCTTTCAAATCGCAACAAACTTACTGTTTGTATTGCTATGTGTGTGTTGAACTCAAAGCCAAACATGTCAACGCAGCAGGAATGCAACGCTTCCCTTTAGCCCCCGTCACACGATGAAACAAAAACTCTGTTTAAACAAATTCATTTAGAGAAGAACAACAACAGTAATGTATTCACTATACGCTGCATGTGAATGTTGATGCACATCACAGCTTGACACAAGAGCGTCCATTTTGTCCCTTTGTCTTCTGGCTGCTCTTGCTGCTGCTGTTGTGCAGTTACTTTGTTGGCCTATAAGCTGCAGTTGACAGTGATTTTTGATTTTGTGGCAACTTTTTTTTTTTTTTTTTTTTGATGTCCAGTAATGTTTGGAAAAAGTATCGTTGACTACTAGTGGTGAAATTATTAAAGTAAGAGTACCCAAAATTTTGCTATGGTTGCTAGGTATTTCGATTGTATCAATATCTGGAGGTTAAGGTTAAACATAAAAAAATGTTCTTGAGACGCTGAAGCGACTTAGAGCTACGGGAATACAAGTTAGGTCACTATAAATAACGCTGGATGTGACCAGTACTCCAGTTTTTTTAAGTAAACTTTTTTAGCGGGATGAGAGTGATTTTTTAACATAGCGTCGCACAGTTGCGTCACAAAGTCGCGACACGTCGCTTTCTTTAGATAAAATAAACACCCACACATATGCATATACATACATATGGGTCAGAATTTCTCAAACGGATCACCTAAATGCGGTGAAAAATTATTTTTGCTCGTTTTTTAATTTTTTCTGTAGGCATTAAGGATGCAAACAAAAACCTAGTTATATTTTCTAAAAAAAAAAGATATTGATAATAAATGTTTTTCGTAATTTTTGTTTCAAAGATCAATTACGAACAATCTATCAGACCGATTTCGATGATTCGACCGCCATTTTAATCGTCATTTAATATAGATTACGTGTAATTTTTTTCGAATAAAAAAATTGAATCTGAGTCAATTGTTTATATAAAGGGTGGTTAAATTTTAAGGGCCGATGTTGATTTTGAATAAAACACAAATTATTTTGGATATTATTGTAATTTCTTTTTATTATGATAATATGGTGTGGTTCAATTATGTATGGAACAAAATATCGGCCAAATTTCCGCCGCGATCTCGGCGGCACACCTCCATCCGATGGTCCAAATTTTCGATGACGCTGAGGCATAATTGAGGTTCTATGCCGTTAGTGTGCCGAATTATCTCATGCTTTAGCACTTGAATTGTTGCTGGCTTATCGACGTATACCTTTTCTTTCAAATAACCCCACAAAAAGTAGTCCAACGGTGTCAAATCACATGATCTTGATGGCCAATTGACATCGCCACCACGCGAGATAACACGGCCATTGAATTTGTCGCGCAAAAGAGCCATTGTTTCGTTGGCTGTGTGGCAAGTGGCACCATCCTGTTGGAACCAAATATCGTCCACATCCATATGTTCCGATTCGGGCCATAAAAAGTTCGTTATCATCTCACGATAGCGAACACCATTCACAGTAACTGCCTGACTGGCCAGTTGATGCCGCCAGCCCATAAACCGCACCAAACAGTCGCTCTTTGTGGGTGAATTGGTTTTTCGACAATAACGCTTGGATTATCATTCGCCCTAATGCGGTAATTCTGCTTATTGACGAATCCACTGAGGTGAAGTGAGGTGGGGCGATATGCATTTTGATTTGAACGCCCATTTTCATAATAAGCCTGAATAACTTTAACACGTTGCTCGATTGTGTATCTTTCCATGTTCAAATTGAGTTAGTCTGAAATTGAGAAATGTCAAATGAAATGCACAAAAAAACTTGACGTTTAGTTGTGGTTCACATTCAATATCGGCCCTTAAAATTGAACCACCCTTTATTTGTTTATTAGAAGTTGAAGAAAAAATGTCTTCTGCGCCTTATTTCGACATAAAAATAATCCATATATACTACATTTCACGCTAAACAATATTCCGTTTTGAAAAAAAAATGGCCTGCAATCTGGAAAAAAGTTATTTAGCCTTGAACGTCATGATGCAGCGTTTGGAGCGTGCTCGGACGTGCAACGTTCGGCCGTACGCGCGGTGATATGCGCCCGCCACTCTTTAGCGCTAGAATCTCTCGTTGCTAGTACAGAAGAATAACACGCTATGGTGCGCTCCAAACGCTGCATCATGACGTTCAAGGCTGAATAACTTTTCGTAATTGATATTTGAAACAAAAATTACGAAAAACATTTATTATCAATATCTTAAACAAAAAATTTTTTTTTTTAGAAAATCCAACTGGGTTTTTGTTTGCATCCTTAATGCCTAAAGAAAAAATGAAAAAAACGAGCAAAAAAAATTTTTTCCCGCATTCAGGTGATCCGTTTGAGAAATTCTGGCCCATATGCAAGTACTGGAGGACGTAAGACACCGCACCAACAACAAAAACATAAACACCAAAACCAACAACATTAAAAGCCCAAAACGCAAAGCCATAAACAGCAGCAATAAAATCAAAAAAAAATTCTCTTTAAAACCATGGATGGCTAAATCTCACGGTATATCACATCTGCCCCTCCCTTTTCATCATTTCACGAATATTATATACATAATTAGACCATGTTGAACTACAAGTTCTTTAGCGCCATATGAGTGATTATAAAGTAAATTTATATGAGACAATTTCCGTACTAGTTCAGTATCAATTCGGGATAATTTGGGAAATATTTCAGGATTATTTTGGGACCATTTCAAGAATACTTCACTACTAGTGTGGGATGACTTCGGGTACAGTTTAGGGCTAGTTCATGACTGCTTTGGATTTAGTTCAAGGCTGGTTCGGCACTAGTTCGAGATTGCTTTGGGACGGCTTCGGGATGTATGGGGCTTGTTTGGAACTAGTAGTTTGAAATTGGTTTAGGACTAGTGCGATCCTGAAATCCTGAAATTAAATGTGTGCTTATGTGTTCAGACGACAATACTCTTCCGCTACGATGTAATGCTATCGTCGAGACGTAAAGGTCCAAAGAGGGAAAACTTTCTCTCGAACGCTCCAAGGGGCATCTGATTGATCGAGTCCAATAGCACGGGTGGGACGAGAGTCTTATAGATTGCGGAGTTCCTTGGGCCGAGGGAGGGCAAATGAACAATCACATTTGGTTATTGAACCCAAAACAGAACTTATTGGCAAGATATATTCTCCGATGGATTTCAAGTTGATATTGCGTTATCGAAACGAAACTACACACATTGCCCTCGACCCAAGGTAAGTCGGTTTAAAAATTAGTCGGTGTTCAGCAATATTGCAGTAACTATAAAATATATTTTTTCAAATTTGGCATAATTCTGTAACAAGCGTGGAATAATACAATTTAGAAGAAATAGGTATATCTCCAAAACCACTGTACTAAACTCTTTCAAATTAAGAGCATATTTTGTATTTCAACTAATTAAGCACAACTTCTTATATAACAGTAAATTATAAAATTCGATATTTTATCAAATTATGTAAAAAGTTTACTCTTTATATATACATATGTACCTAGGTCTGGTATGCCGCAGATTGCTGGCTTATTGCTCCTAGCCGTTCAGGTGCGTTGTTGTTTTTGTAGTCTGCATTTGCAATTATATAAAATTCAGAGATTTTTTCCCACTTAATGGGGTTTGTGGAATGATCCCGGCCGCGAGTAGCGTCTGCGCGCTCCATTCGGTATGGCCCTGGTTCGAATTTTTACTGGCAAAGTAACCGCAAACCTCCGATTGTATTTCTGCCTTTCCGACAGCATAACACAATAGGCTTAAAAATTTTCGATACAATACCAAGACGCACACCACAAACTGTAGAAGAGTTATGATAGCGTCAAAATATTTTATTATTATTATAATTAGTGGTGTTAGCCGACACCAAAGGCTCACATTGAATAATATTTCGGAGCGTCTTGTGCTAATTTGGTTAGGGGTTCAAAACCCCTAATATATATATAATATAATATTAACAAAGAATTATCACAAATAACTAAAATTTAATTTCTGTTCTTAATTTCAGGTAAGTCTTTTAATTGCCATTATTGTTACCATTGATGAGATAACAAGTTCCCTAGAAAAGTACGTAAGTCGAATGCAAACTGTCATCTATCAGTGGTTTTGAAATATTCATACAAATCTGCTTATCTATAAACTTATCTTTATTTCAGAGAATTATTCAGATAACACATCACATGTTGAGAGCATTCGCGATATTTCTCACCGTAATATTTTTCATAATATAAAAAACACATTATTTTAAAGTTTGACCAAAATTTATAAAAATTCAGCATATTCAAAACTTCAAACTATTTAATTTAACCTTTCGGACAACTTTAATGAATGTCCTCTTGTGGCTCATTTAATATCAAAATAGGCAACACGTACGACTATATCAAATTGACTCTAATTTAGACAAAAAAAAATGACATCCGATTATGGGGCTCGTTAAATGTACGGTTTGTTAACCGGCGTGGAGAGTAAAGCTGATCAATGCGAGAAAACTAGTTTGACTTCTTTGTCAGTGCAGGCTCCCTCTATAGTGGCATAGGTTATTCAGCCGCTTTTTATAACAGGTGGTTTTTGGTAAATTATGCGCTGATTCTCGCATCCATTCTCCGGTATCAAATCTTGATCAGCGCCGATCGGAATCCGCTTTACGTTCGGCTCCGCTTTCGTCGTCCACTCTGCGGGCACGCTTAGCAGGAAACTTACACAAAGCTCCCCAAATATAAATATTGGGAAGAAACGAAAGGAAAAAGTATAATATATATATTGTCAGGTGGGTTTTGTCAAAGGATGAGTTAACACTCAATCGAGCCAAAACCGAGTGAAGGTCCCACTTCCCCCACTACTTAAATACAAACGCTATACTTCGATGTATTAAAGGCGAGGGCACACATACACGGCTTGCCATACTCGTAGACCAGCAGCTTTTCGTACCGATATTCTGGGTAGAGAGCAGAGAACCTGGAGATATCGTCGATATTATCGGCAGCGATCGTTTCTACAGGACGAAGAAGCCTAGAACTTACGGAGTCAGCGGCTCTAGGCAGCAGCGGTCATTGGTAGGTGCACTGGTAGCACGGTGGGTGATTCTCATCGACCTATGGAAACTAAGCAGACTGGTATTTTAGGCAGGGCCAAGCAAAAGGATCGAATGTGCCTAAAAGCATCGGCTCCTTTCACTTGACCAATCTAAGACAGGCCTGCCGTTGTGCGGCTAAACCAATACCCTTGACCCGAAAAAATTAAAAATTCAAATTGTATCATTCGAATTAGGTTGGCTGTCGTTTTAGATCTATTTGTATAATATGCCGCACTTTTGATTGGATAGGAGGCAATATTTGAGAAATGAACACAGAACTTTTTGAAAATGTTGAGAAAAACGAACAGAGCACATTATTTCGAGAACCGAAAACTTCATCGCCTGTAAGAATATTTTCGAAGCCATTTCCGTAAAAAAAAATCTACTAAAAGTTGATATTTATAATTTTATGATCCCTGCACTCCATTTGTTTACATATAAAGAGTAAAATACTTGCGAACCGGATGATAATTTAATTGACATAAAGAATCCAGTAAATTTTCATCCATTCAGGTATTTTGGTATATGCTATACTTATATAATAACATAACATAAAATTTGGACTTACTTATATTTACTTTTATATCAAATTTGTTATTAAAACCATAACCCTTTTTGTCGTCAATGAGCTCTTTTTTGCGACTTTCTTAAAATTCACAACGGTAACACTGATCGAATATGTATACTAAACTCTCTGCGACCATATGCGATGCTTTTATATGAATCGGTCTGGCGTTGGGTGAGAATTCATGGTGCGTAATTGGTGAAGCCTTGTCAGCGAGTTAAATATGTACATGAACTGGAGCGAAATTTACATATGCGTAGCAGAATGTTATAAAACAGTAGAAAAGAAACTTTTAAGGATGATCATGGAATTTGTCTGGAACTTGGTTGCATAAATATCAATTTTGAATCTCTCAGTTATTTAAAATAAGTAAAACAAATTACTCTAGACACCTTACACTATGTAGTCTAAAATCTATTTGCACGCTCTTCTAATGCTTACACCTGCCCAAGTCAAAACAACGAGACGATAATCATAGAATTCCAACATTCACATAATTATTTGTGAAAAGCAATGTGCCTTCACATTTTCGCCACGGACAATGTGGCACCAATTTTGACATATTCACAATGTCAAAGCGGCTGTGGCTGCACCAAAGCAACGGCGACAGAGCTAAAGTTGCGGCGCGACAGACAGCCAAGTAACCAAGCAGCTACTGAAGCGCGTCGCAAGAGACAATGTGGCAAACAACAATATTTTTCTCGGCGCTTTTGTTGTAACGTCAATGTGGAAAAGAGGATACGGTGAAGCGAGAAAGAGTATCGAAGAAAATTGGTTGCCGGATGTGTAGGTGTTTGTGTGTGTGTGGGGCACGTGAAAAGTGCAGCCAGCATTCATGATTTGCCAATGTCAATGCGGACGATTGCTCGTGTTAGTGCTGGACGCCAACAAACGGACATACCGACAAGATTGTGCGATGCGTGGACGCCAATTCGCAAGGGATATTCACTAGGACTGAATGTTGCTGTTAAAGTTGCAGAAAAGTGGGTGTGGGGGGCGGGTGGGGGTCGGGGGTATGGTATTGCAAGCGGAAAGTCAGCGCGCGATATGGCATGCAACAAATGTCTGGCTGATAGCGCGCGCTTTGCCACAGCCAACTTCAATGTTTTTGCCATGTGTTCCATCTGCTTCATGGCTGGCATTGACTTCTGCTTTTGTCAAAATGGAAATTAAGAAAATTTTGTTGCGCACATGCCATTGCGGTACAGCGAGTTAAGGTGCTACTCCCCCTTCACTTTGCTGCCGTATGGCCTTTAATCATCTACTTTTGCATTTCAATACTTTCATCAGCAGCGGTCCGAAAAGCTTCAGTTGGTCTTCGCTCCTTTGCGTGTAGTGCACGCTCTTTTAGCAGGACCCAACTGCAGCAAGCTGTTTGGCTGCGTGCAGTGTGACAGGTGAAAGCAACGCTCCCCTAAGATGTCATGCATTCACATTTTAATGCGTTTTCGTAGTTGTCATTCGCTTGAAAGCGACGTGCAAAAATTTCAAAACACCATTTGCCCTCGTTCAGTAGTCGATCTACAATACATATGCACTTACAACATACTCCAGTTACCTTTTAACTTGCAACACTCGCCATTCATTGTTCAACATTCAGCAGTCGACTGTTAGCATATCTTTGCAATTCCATTGCAAGTTGAATGCTTAGTATGCATTCGTGCCACAAATTCTCGCATATTTGTTGCATGTTGCACGTGCTGATCATTAATAATGATGACACTTGGAAATTAAGTTCCGCGCACGCGGTTGCTATCCTCTATCCCTAAGTTATAGTAATGGATATGAGATAAGATTGTAAGGGTTAGCTGTTTCGATGACTGCTGGGGACATTGGGGTCAGAGTCATGTTTTACAATGTTTTTAATTTGTTTGCAAAGTACGTATAGAATAAGGGAGCGAAGGGTCTAACCCTTTTTGAAATTGTACATTTGCAAAATTAAATTCATATTTCAGCATTTTGAAAATAATTCTTTTGGAAGTATAAACCTTTTGCATAAAAAGCTTCAGTGGCAAGAGGTAGACACTTTTTATATTTCTAACTAAATATTCAATTCGTTTCAGTAGTTTAAGTAACCAGTTGTATTTCGTTTAACAAAAGATGAATCGGTAAAAACGGCTGCAAACTTATTAATAGTTTATCTATATGCACAGCAGCTTCTTTATATGGCATGTTTGTAAGTAAAGAAGTCGTTAAGATGCTAAAAATTACAAAACAATGCTAATAGTATAGCCAGATTTGAATTGATGAGACTAGTTTTATAAAGCGCTATCGAACATCGACTTAGGAAGTATCTACATACTTACAAAGTTGCCTAAATTCGGGGGCATCGTAGCCAGAAAGTTAAAAATTATAAAATTTTAGGACTTAACACAAATTTGCGATAATTTTCTTATACGGCATCATGTATTTCAGAACACACCATTATGTTGCTTTTTTCAAACAGTAATGCACCCAAAGCGGTTAGTTGAGGTCAATACAAACATATAATTTTTTTAAGTAGAACCCATGATTTTTGCAAATAATTGTTTGAAATATACCTTATTTAAATATATTCCCGAAAATTGTGTTTGCTGCACCAAAAATTTTACCACCTTGTGACACACGATTTGTTCAAACACAGGAGATTAAAATTAGTGAGAATCGACATTATGGCAATCATGCTTTTTGACGGCTCTGTATTTTATTTAATTAATAATGCTAAATCACCATTTAAAATTACTTGATTGAGCAGCACTTCTAAATGTTAAAACTTTTTTATCAAAAACATGATTGTTGGTTAGGGTAAACATTGCGCCCATTTTTTTTGAAGACGCAGTAGACCTACGCTAGCGACTCTCCAATGGTGGAGACTAAATTCGAGACTATCGGCTCGGTAAGCACTCAGCAAATACGCGTACGTCTATGGCACCCAAGATTCTTCGAGAATATCTCCGCAGTCCCAAAAAGTTTGTCGAAAAACCTGAGGCAGTCAAAACTTTGCCAAGCGCTTTAATTTCGGCTTCCGCAGAGATAGAGGTTGATGGAGACATCACCGTCAAAGGCGACCTCTTTTTTCGGCCCAAATTGAATAATGTAATCGGGCCGGGATTAGTCTCAATCTGGTGCAATTAGCAATCTATTACGGGTACGATTAATATTAAAGTAATTTTTTTTTAAATTTATCCAACGTATTTACATGGAATAAACGAATCAAAATAACATAAATATGAATGCAACCACAGTAAAATGTTTTTGTTTAAATATGGTGTAAAAAAAAATGTATAAAAAGCGAGAAGGCAAATCTCATTCTAATACACAAAGCAATCTGTAGAT
Source organism: Anomoia purmunda (assembly GCA_951828415.1). Lineage (NCBI taxonomy): Eukaryota > Metazoa > Arthropoda > Insecta > Diptera > Tephritidae > Anomoia > Anomoia purmunda. The sequence goes on from OX639996.1 coordinate 94,121,148, forward strand.
TAGAGACATAAAATGCTTTTGTTTTAGCTATATTTGTTTCGGGTACAATTAGGACATGCTCGAACAAAAGTGAGCAATTCAGTACAATCAAAGGAATGTAAAGTGGCATCAGTCGCATGCTCCTTCACGACTTATCTTGGACGCATTCCGAATTTATTTCATTAGTATATTAATATAAGTGCACACGCCTACTCTCACTACATGAACAAAGAAAAATCCGGTCTAACCAAAAATATCCTGAAAATTATAAAACGTCATATACTTGAGTTTTTTCTTTATTAATGAAGACTTTTTCTCTGAATGAGCGCATTTTACTTCTACGAATTTCAGAGCTCAAGTTATTAATAAATCTTGAAATAGTTCAAATCTGATGTACTTGAAACGAGGTAGATTATGCTCACATCTAAACATTTGTTTCGTTTTTTCTTAATGGTTTATTTGAATTTTTTTACACACACATTTTTAATATTATATTAGTAAAGTTTTTGTGGATATGTAAACTACTGACTGACTGATTTTTAACTATTGAATGAAAGTTCATTTAGCAATATGCTATGTAAATCTCCCATCCCGTTTCATATTTTGACAAAAAAAGGTACAGAAATAGTTTAAAAGTCCTCATAATTGAGCATTGACGCTTTTCTACTCTGTGAATATTCCGCTATTACCAAAAAGTTACAATAAAGGTACAAAAGAGGTTATGCCTTTTGAAGTTCTTCGGATCGTTCTCACTTTGGTTAGCCGAACATTACGCATTGCAGACGCTTCTTGTGTTCCACTCATTTGCATGCGCTAGAAAAAAGTATTCTTCGTAGAGAGAGAAGTGAATAATTCAAATCAAACAAAAATCAGTCAATCACTTTTCGTACAGTTTTCCTCAACATTATGCCCCACTTAATTGCACTTCAAAAATTGCATAATATTTGGATCAATTAACCGGGGGTTCCATTAACAGATGCTTTGCTGTTGAAGTTAAATTGCCGTGGGAAAGGTTACACAGAAACGACGTTTACGTATAGATATGTGCGGCACACTTAATGACCCCATTTTTAATGTTAGCGATGAGACACATTTCTAGTTTAACGGGTAAGCAAATAAACAAAATTGCCGTATTTGGAGTGCGAACAATCGTGCCTAGACTCGTAAGGATCCCTAAAAAGTTACCACCTGGAGTGGTTTGCACCCCGAAGGCATCATTGTTCCATAATTCTTTTAAAACTGAATATATGTTAGTGGTTGCAGCTGGATGGTCCCATCCGCCATACGGCGCGTGAAACCATCAATTTATTGTAAAGAATTTTTGGTTACCGAACTATATCAAGAAATGGAGCTCTCCGGGACTCGTTATACTGTCTTATATGAAACTGTGCTGATAAACCAGGTACGATGGACCAGTTAGTTGAAAATTTGTGCAAACTTGGGCCGACAAAATGATCTTCATAAGACGCAGTAGCAGTGGCTATATGCCTGAAATTGTGTTCAAACACTAAATGTCGTACAATTTAGTTACGAACTAATTACTTAGTGAAAATATTAGCTATTTCGCTCTCATTTGTCTGCCATTTAATTGGGAGAAAATCATATGTCACATTACGCTTATATAAATAAATAATCTCTTCTGATGACCCATGCTGCCTCTTTAATAATTGAACGATTTAATATTTTATTCAGATATTTATTTATGTTTAGAGATCTCCGTAACCTCTGCGCTACGCATAAGTACATACATATATGTATTTATTTATACATATATGAATGCATGTGGTTATAGATTTCGATAAATAAATGGCCGCTAATTTGTAAATATATATTTACAAAATACATGTCCAATAATATCCGCTAATAAAAATCAACATTTGCTATAAAACCGTGCTTTGAATTATAAATATAATGACGGCATTGAGGCACAAAACCCAAAACTGAAATATTGGTGCCTAAATGAATTTTAAGTATATAAATCAGGGTCATGCGCACGGGGCGTTTTGGGGGTTCAAACCCGCTCCCCCATACAACTTTTAAACTGAAATTAACATTGCAGCTGAAGTTACACTCTGTTGCAGAACATGAATAAAATTCTCTATTTAACTTTTCTAAAGCCTTACAGTATATAAAGTTCTCGATCGAGAATTTTATTCATTTGAAAAGAAGAGTGTGTGCTGGGTTATAAGCGGCCGTTAGGTGGCACTGTTCGTAAAGCAAAGTGTATTCCACTGTTGAGTTTTGAGAAATCTGTCTACTTTGTGTTTATCTACATTCAAAAAAAAATTGTTGGTGGACATATGAGAGAAGTTATTTTATTTAGACTGGTTTTATGTGAAAAATGAGTTGTATGGTGTAAATATTTTTGTACGAAGTTTATACTAAATAGATGTCCTGTAGAAAAATGGTATTCAATGAGTTGGACACTCTTGATGAAATTGAGATTTGAACAATCTTTTTAAATCGAACTCATACAAAATAGATACCCGTAAATTCAGATTTAACTTATAAATACTAAATATTCTAAATGGAAAACTCGAACTGCGAAAAAGCCTGCAAATTATTATTTGAAAAATACTCTGCGATTGTGCATGACGATTGTGCTGCGGTATTAGTCGGCGAAGTAAACCTTGGGCGAAAGCGAATTCGGGATACAAATATCGATATAAATATCTACAATTGAAGCACGTGATGTCTGCAACGAAATTACTTTCTGTAGTGTTTATCAAATCTTGCTTATAATGGCTGCTCTACACGTAACGACATCGACGTGCGAACGCTTTTTATCTGCGTCAACACAAAAATTATCTGCGGTCTACCATGAGTGAAAATTGATTTAACCTTTTCCTATAAATTTCTCTTTTTTACTGTGAAAAATTTTTTTGTAAAAACAAACTTCCGCTTTTCGATCCCAACAGCAATTTGAAAAGAAAAATATTTTGAAGAAGTTATTCTAGATTCCCACAAATAATATATATTTTTATTCCCCAGCGATTGGGCTTCCTTTGTGGTAAACTTTGCATTAGAGTTTACTTTCAAAGAATATAATTTGTTCATTAATGCATACGTTCTGTTCGATTGGTTTTTGAAAGCACCGATTTTACATCGCCTCAATTACTAGGCGCACTTTTATAAATTTATCGCAACAATTATTTGGTACACTTAAATTTTGAACAAAATGTAAGTCAGAAGTAATTTGTGCAATAAATTAACCTAATTGTTTTGTGCAATATATTGGACATTACTCGTACTTTTGCACGTCAATCTACAATATATTGTACATTATATTCAAGTTGGTCAAATAATTTTCTTTACACGGTGTTTTATTTTATTTTTAAGGAGGAAACCTAACTTACACTTTGAGTTATTTTGTTTGGAGGAAAAAGAAAAATTGCGTACGTAAATATTCCGATTTCTTCCGCTAACTTATGGCAAGCGCAAAACTTTGCAGCAGACGATTTTTTGGAAATCAATTAAAAATGTGTAATGATTCCTTCTTAAGTTAAAACTTGGTATTTGAAAAAGGAATCCTAGATTTGAAAATATTAAATTCTTATTGGCAAACCCAGTTAACTTTAGCAAAAAACGCTAAAAAAGTACGCATTTTTTGTATACAATTATTATTATTATTCAAATACAGTGAAAAGATTAACGGATCAGCATCGCGATTCACTAACTCATTTAAACGATATTTGCACGGTTAACTCGTCTTAACGAAAATTTTAACGATGCTGCTATTCAGCAACCATTTTTTAACGATCATCGTATTCGCCGAATCAGTCGATTTTCGAAAACTAAGCGGCAACAAATTTGGTGTTGTTAACTCAATCGAGAAAAGTTCGTGATATCAACTTAAATAAAAGAAAAATTTAAAATTTGGTGATTTGTTTTCTTGAAATTAAAAAGGAACATTAAGTAATGTCCCTTGAGTATTTGGCTATAATTTATAAAGAGTTAAAAACAGAAGTATAGTCTAGTTTTAATAATGAGGAGCCATGGTGAAACAATGAATCATAGATTGCATCCGTTACCCGATGAATGCCGCCTTACGGATGGCTTACGGGTCGTTGATAGCAACCAGTTACGAAGAATTTTAAAGCTGGTAGAATCTATCAATATAAAAGATAAATGATTCTAATTAAAAAAATGTAAATATACAATCTAAATCCTAAATACGCTGGAGCACAACACGAATTTTGAAAACGAAAACCATGGCATATTTGCAGGTGATTCCGAATATTCTTTGGAGTCGAGTTGATGATTATTCTACCAAATCGCTCAGAGGAGAATCCGAAATTCTGCTACAACGGAACATTGCAATATATAAAAAGAATTATAAATGTTTGTAGTTTAAAATAAATTAGTATCTTATTTCAACTTAATGAAATATAATAAAAACGCTGAAATTTATTTTTGGCAGCATGCATACGATTGTTTTTTCTCTATTCCTCTTTGTGCTTTTCGTTTATTTTGACATTTAGTTTGACAGAGGTGCCACTATTTATCACTTTGAATAAATACAACGAGACAGCTGTTAAGTGTCGTTAAGAATGATTTAGTGAACCGCACAAGCGTTAGTGTAAAAGACAAATATTGTCGTCAAAATTGCGATTGTAGCACCGTTTAAAGTTAGTGAATCGCAATACAGGGTAAGGATTAACTGATTGGCTGCACTTAGCAATCATCGATACATAAAAATAAATGCAAACGCATTATTTGTCCCGACGTATCAATTTATTAAATGAATAATTCTTTCGAAGTTATGGACCTTTAACTTATAATCCTATTTATGTATTAATTACCTTTTTATTCAAAATCATAGAATAATAGTTTTCTTTGGAGAACTTTTTCCATTTTATACAATGAAATAAAACCCCCCAGGAACAAATTCTGCCCCCGGCCTTGGTGCCAGTATCAATGCATACAGAAAAGCCACATTTCACATCAATCGCAGTAAAACCGGCAATTTTAATTAATATTTTTTTTATTATGCGAATGAATATGAATTTATTCATTATTGTATGTACTCACCATAATGGCGAGAATAGAAGCACACATACATATATACCTATGTACATATGTATATGTATCGACTTATCACATATGTTTTTGTATGTACAGGCCAAAGCAAAGCAATTGAGTGTGATTGAGATGAAAGCCTGCACACAAATACATATATCTAATGTATTAGCATACATGCATACATTTGTATATATCCATGCGAATGTATATGTTCTTCCTATATCCACTATTCTTGCCAAAATGACCATAAAAGCAGCCAATATTCGCTGAGTCATTGAAATATAATCACACTTTTATATCAGTTAGTCCGCCATATTAGCACGTCAATGGCTAATTAAAAGGCACACAAAGGCATATATGGATACATATGTACACGTACGTATGTAATGGTGTAAATATGTAATGCTAATTGATGCAAACTAATTGATTTGATAAAGCCAATCACTATGTAATACAAATAATGAGCGAAAAATTGAATAGGAAGCGAATGGGAGTTTCATACATAAAACGCTTTCATTCCGTGCCAAGGAGGGTATGCTTTGTGTGATAACGCACGAGTTTAATGGAAATCTCTTCATCAGTCAGTCGTACTCGTATCAGTTTCGAAAAACTAAATAAATTCATCATAAAATTCAAATGCGTTCTTTATAAGAATGGCTTAGGTAAACAGTTTAATATTTTCGACGACAGTTTTCTGAAGTAAAACTTCTTTGTGACATGAGATACAATTTTCATGATAGCAACACGACAATTTTGTGAAATAAAACAAATATAGATACATATTTATTTTAGATTGTGTAACCAAAACAAAGAGTCAGGGGTTTTCAACCGGTATTATAAAATTGATTTCTTTTCTATTTCAAAATACCTCCAAAATGAAGGGTCGCCTCAAATAACGTTGTAAGCGACAATTTTTGTATACCTCTTTTTTTGAGCAAATTGCCGTTTAAAAGAGTACTTCAAAAAGGAATATGCTAAAAACAAAGAGGTATAAAAAAATCTTCCGTTACAGGGTTATTTGAAGCGACCCTTCATATATAAAAATTGTTTCTTTGAAATATGTTAAAAAATAAAACTGTTTAAGGTATAGCATCCCTTATTTTTTACGAGGAAGGAGCAGCGAAGTCTAAACCCCTAAGTACCAATCTTCTCGGTACTACCGTTACGCATTCCGTTGGGAGGTGGTTTTACCGCTAAGCTCTACATTAGTTATGGTGCTGATGCAGTTCGTGGGAAGCCGCATTTATTTGGAATAATCCTTTATTTTTTGTATAGCTTCTTCCTCCGTTGTATTTTGGCGAATATGCCACTTTTGCGTCTCAAGAAAAATAGCTCTTCAATATGATAGTTTGATTTTCTGGGAATCACTATTGAGGTAGCCAGAATGGATCGGAATCTGAGCTAGCTGATTCAGCAGTAATACGACAAACATTCAGCAGCAGTTGGTGACTTGCTTCGGTCTGAACTTAGTTGACACTAAATGGCCACCTACCCGCCTACATTTATTATTATTACTTCCTTTCCTGCTCTTAAAGGCGGACCCAAGAATAGTATGAAGAGAACTTTTCTGTGGCGTCACACCATATTTACCGGTGAACAGAACTGAGAGAAAAGACGTTGTGATACATTCTAGAAAGAATACACATTAATAATGTTATACACGTTATAATTCATACACACTATTGTGAGTATTCATACAGACACGGTTGTTTTAAGCAAAATTTTTTGTTACGTAGAAACGCTGGAATTTGTATTATTTTCACCATGAGGAGAACCATAGCTATTTAGCCACCCTTTAAGTGTGCTGACTGGAGCCATGGCATTTGCTAGTTTACCATCTAGATGTTTCAATATAACCGCTACTGCAATGTCGTCTACGAAACCTATTATGATTGGCTCTTGGAGTAAATTTACATTAAGAAATGAACCCTGTAGAACTCCGCCACTAATTTCAATTTTTTTTGCGAAATTCTGAAATTCCGTACGATATAATCGTTGTTTGTGACGTTGATAATTCCCTCAAAACTTGTGACGCAGTCTAGTAAAATTATTTTGTGGACTTCTACTCACCATTTACAAAATTTTGTTGATCACTTAAAGTTCAATTCGTTCAAGAAGCAAAAGAGTGTATTTTAAATGGCAAAAGGAGTTTAATTCTAGAAATATCTAATCTGAAATCATTGCAATACAATTTGTCAAATGATAAAAGATTTGTTGTAGATTATAGTCTTAAAATATCACTTATGCATGGAATAGTTTTACTCGTAAATGTTGTAACTAATACGAAATAAACACAAGTTCATGCCATTTGTGGTGATGGACCAAAAATGTTTATGTCAATTGAGGACTTGAAATCACCAAGTTTTGGATCTAGGTCTGAGAGTTTGCAATACGGTATAAGACAATTGCATGCGTGGATTCGTAGCTTTTAATATGTCCTGCATCTTTCCTACAAACTTGATTTAAAAATATGGCAAACAAGAAGCAAAGAATAAAAACAGTAAATGGAAGAAGCGGAAAATTCTAAAACTTTACAATTAAATGAATATACATTTTTACAAACCAAAAAAAAAAAAAACAAAAAACGGAAGCGGTAATATAAACGGCGCTAACACGGCGAGAAGATTATTTTTTGAATGCATAATTGTTTGCTTCCATTACTTAAATAGATTAAATTTTTTTTGAGACATTCATACATACTACTCGTAGCAATATCACGTAGAAAAAAATAAACTCTCAGCTGTTTCAAAACTAGCGAAATTTATTTTCTGCTTTACGGTTGCAATCCGATGACACCAACTCTCCATCAACTGTTAGTACACTCTTCTCAAATTATGGAGTTTGCGATATTGCCACTCGGCACTTTAGGCGAAAACGCGTCGGAAGTGCGTAACAAAATTTATAAAAGTGATTGTATGGGACATGCCAGGAAGGAATTAAAGGGGCACAATATAAAGGATGTTTTCGGCAGAGCTATCATCTGGCACCTGAAGTAATCTAATTTTTAAAAATGTCTGACATGTAAAATGCCTGAGAATTAACTTCCATCTTAAAAGCAGTTCTAAATGCTACTAATTAAGATTCTGTGGAGGGTATTTATGAATATCTCTTTTTTCATTTGAACTTCATTTAACTCCTAATATTTTATTCCTAAAAAATTTAATTTTGAACCGCAGTGCTTTGGAAAGATCAAGATAATTTCTTCTTCTTCAGATTGTTGTTTTTCAATACTCTCTACTTCAGTTATTTCTTCATTTTCTATATCAGATATTGACTATTCTGTATCACTTCTGTGCATCCAGCGACCACTCCAAACTTGAATGCCTTCGATTGAGAGCTCAAAGAGTTTTGGGGCATGACACCCACGTTCGTTGACGCCGGATTAAATTGAGATTAAAAACTTTACCCCATTTTGTTTGATTAAATGGAAGTAATTTTTCGATATTTTGTAATGTATTGATGCACACATTCCTCAAGATATTGACCATACATTTTACAATCGCACCCCTTAAGATGCCCATTAATGAACTACTTTTGTAAGATATCTCTCATGATATCCTTATGAATACATTCACTACTAATTAAAGTACGTTTACAATCTTTTTCGCTTATTTTGCTCCTCGCTGCAGTGACAGCAAAGAACTATTAGCTCTAAGAATTTAAAAAAAAAATGTTGTTAGTTTCTCGTATGAAATAAAGAATACAAAGTTTTGGTTGTAAAAAGGGTAAATCCTATTAACAAAGGCAAATCATCACATTTGATTTTAGGTATTTCTTCAGAAAACCTCTAATTTGCCTTACAAAATTGCCTCTACTACCAAACTATTAATTCACTTTCAATACAAATACACATGAACATGCATTGTATTATTCTTTACGCATTGACCAATCAATATCCTTAGCTGTCAAAGGAATGAAATCCGAGTTTTTTTTTGCATACACTTCCATAGGAACTTTTGTATTTATGAATGAATGTAGATATGCAAGCATATATCAAGACTGACGTCCGCACTTTTGCCTTCCATTTTTCTTGAGCGCTGTAGCAGGGGGAAAAAATTGTTCACCTTAAAAAAATAATACCTATTGAAAGTCAAGCAAATGTCATTATGAGTTTGAATAGTCCTCCCGCTTACTCAGCTCTGTCGTCTCTCACTTCCCATTCAGTTAGTAAAAATATGCTTTCAAGTCATGTCTAATCAAGCTTACGCTAATTAGTGGCATTTTTTCAATCGCCCCAGCACAGCTGTACGCTCATATTCATTCATATCGTCATGCGAACCCCATCGGAAAAAATCAGACTGTCTAAAAGATTCAATAATTTAAAAAGTATTTGTCAACTGCTTTGAAACAAATGCGTGCTAAGTTATTTATGTTGATCTAACCAGTACCAAGAATATTTATATAAGAATTATTTTTATTTTTCTGTGGTAAAATATATTTTCCATAACCTATATGTATGTATGTATATCTTTATAAAAATCTAATTAGTTTTAATAATTATTATTTTGTTGATAAATACGAGCTATATACATATTTGGTTTAAATCATACAGAGTTATAGTTGGCCGAAATGCTACTGTTTTTCTAATTTTCATTTTAAAAGTAGTTTTTTGTTTGCCGTTTTTTATCTGACTTTTTGGGGAAGGATTGTAATTGAACAAGAAATCGATATTCACAACACTTTTGGGAATTGATATAGATAATTGGTATAATTATTTTTAATTTGTATACTGCATTGAAACAAAATTTTAAATAGTTGGAAATAAAAAAAAAAATTATTACAGCTAGAAAAAATTGAAGTTCTTTGTTCTTTTTATCAAACATACATATCTAAAAATAGTTGACATCAAACGCAGAGTCATATAATTGACTTGCTCTTAGTATTAAGCCTGGTTAATTACTTTAGTTGCTCACAAGAAATAAGAAAGAATTTCAACCACTTGTAATGGGTAAAACAAGTACTTTTTAAATAGCTTTTAAAGCAATTCTATTTCCGACAGTGTACTTACTCTCTCACACACACTCATTGTGGGCTTTGTGTGAGCGCTTATGTTGAATGGTCGAATGGTTATAAAAAAAATCATCCTGAACTCAATGGAATATTATTTTGTAAGTGTGCAAAAAAGTATGAAATGTAAACGTCATTCATAGCAGGCTTGACACAACATCAAAGGATATGCCAGTTGATTGAAATGGCGAGATTTTAATCGAATTTCATGTATAGTTATATTCACAGCTAATTAGTTCCTTAAAAAATTCGAGATTCATTTGTATTAGTGAGATTTCAATCGATTAGGTGATTTAACAAGCGTGGATAGCAGCTTTCATTGGTTCAAAGCGGGCACTGCATTAATAACATGGAGACACTCGCTGTCTCTACCGAAAGATAGATTTTTCTAATTAGACTTTCCTTCTGTTCAGAATCATACTACGCATAGTTTTATCCAACCATTTCTGAGAGAGTATTTCACAGAGAGTACATAGTCTCTGCTGAGATTGCTTCTACCATGAGTTTGATAGATTATTGGCTTTTGTCGAAGTCGATTAGATAGTGTGGAACAATGGATGAGTGCTGATCTAATTTTGATTTATCAGCTTCAGTATTATCTTCATAGCACCTCTCGCCACTCACGTAAATTATCTATATATTCTTCTATCTTAAAGTGTATCACTCTAGTTGTAATTAAAGTCATTGCATATGTTGGGCTCAAATTCTTTTCGCAACGTGCTATGAGCCAAGTTAACAGGCCATGTAAGAACCAAATATCGCCTTGATCGCCTAATTTTTTAACTGCTTAAACCCGTTTTTTTTGGCAACTCTTTAATTCTTCAGGTTATTTTTCAGAAAAATTTTGCTTATTGAAACGAACCTAATCGCTGAACATTATTTAGATCAGAAACAATGGATCTTCCTCAATATATGCAGAAGACAAAAAATTTAGAAATCGTGTGTTTCTGAAAAAATACTTTGAATGTTTGACATAGTAAACTTTATACAAAATTTATAATAATTTAAAAAAATTTCATCAAAATGACAAACCTAAATAAAAAAAGTTTTGGCAAATTTTCGCAACTAATGCATAGCTACATTCCTAGTTACATACTGTTCATTTTTCAGATTATTTCGCATTTTTTCGATATAATGATTAAACAAAATTCATTTTTATTTGGAACAAACATGCGATTATATCTTACTCTGTCATTCCAATCTATGCCTACTAAATCTTTTTCCTTTCATTGACTTCGGTTCCATTGTATTTCAGCCTTATAATCCCATTTTTCTACTATAATAAAAGGACATAGATCTTAAAGAAGTTGCTTGGCATTTCGTGCACAAGAAATGTTGCTTTATTTAGCCACACCAGAAACAAATGGGATCAAATCAGATTATAAAACAAAAGCCAAATTCTATAATAAAGTGAAATCCGACAATATTTTCTGTTGCAGGAACGGTTTAATGATTCTACTGAAGTTGCTTGACGTTTCGTTTCCTGCATCAAAAATTTTCGTCTAATTTCACCACACCAAAAATCAGCGAAAGTCAAATTAGTTCTGGTACACAGAGCTAAAAAGTTCACCTATAATTAAAGAGATCGATGCCTGAAAACTCTTGGGGGCCAAGGAGAGCGAGAGGGGACAAAATCGAAGAAATTTTCACTAGAAAATCTTATAAATTTTATTTTGAATTTTATTGAAAAGCAAAATAGCTGAAAACAAGGAGATAATTTCTTGCTTATTCTATTTTATAGAATATTGTTCTGTTTTGTGATGATACCGTCGGCGTATTCAAATTAAGTGGAGTTTTTTTTTAAACAAAGATTTACTTCTTAATTTTATTAAAAAGGTTTTCATCATAGTTTTACAGGCTACCTACTAGACTTTATTTTCATCTTAATTTTACAGATTATCTACTTGATTTAATTTGAAAGACATATCCAGTCGTAATAAGAAGGGCTTCTTATTGGAAAAAAAACCATGGAGAAATCTAATAAATTTTGTATTGATTTGTAGAGCATTTTATGTGGTATTTTCACTCTGTGTATGGTGAGGTCGGACGGGATTTTATGTTAGAGGAACGGTTGCATTCCTATTTAATCCAGTTGATTTTTTCTATTCAATTTCATTTTGTTCTAACTCACTCTATATAATATTGAAAATTTCATGAAAAACTTATTTTTCGTTAGGATCCAAATTCTAACTCAATACATAAATTAATTGATCCTATATTTCAAAAATTTCTTTATCAAAAAATGTTTTATAAACGGACAAAATTCATAAAAATTCTAAGCAAGCTTTGTAGAAGTTTTTACAATAACGAAGCTGGCGCTTCTCTTTTAATCGTGCACGCGCACATTTACACAAAGGTTCAATATTGGAAAAACACAAGCTACAGAAATCAATAAAAATAAAAAAAAGGTTTTCATTCTAAATGGCAGTCTTGACGAAAACAATGCGAGGGTGTGCCCGATTATAACAAATTTCACTGTATTTTAATTCAGCTTTTACCAAGATACCTTACAAATCCACAGCTTTACTTCATTAAACTATGAAATGTTTCATCACAATATTGTATTTTAGGCTTGGCAGGAAAGAAGTGATAGCCTGAGTCAAGTTGTGCTTGTGGAAAATTTAACAAAAATATAAATGTGTCTACATACGTACATACATAATTCAAAAGTTATTTTCATTTTGGAAACACGTCAGTTGCACTGAAAAATCATACCATATAAATAGACCCCACAATATCGCCTTTAATTGAGTGCCAAAAGCAATGTAGCGCACTCATATGTGCACCAAACGCATACATGCCAGTGCACATATAAATTTTCGAATATGCTTGAAATTTGCAGAAGGTGTAGGTGGTATGACACGAGAAGGACTAACAGATAAAACACAAACAAGCATATGTACTGCAAACTTACATTTGATTGTAAATATACATATGACTTGATTATATTTATACACACAAACACACATACAAAAAGAGGCGCCAAATTACAGCACACACACATACAAACATCTACCAACGTACCTTGTCGGAAATAGAATTACTTTGAAAGCAATTTGAAAAGGACTTTTTTACCAACTACAAATGGTTGAACTATTTCTGTTTTCTGGTAAGCAACTAACTTTATTAACATGGCAATGCTTTTGAAGCAAGCCAATTATCTGAATCAGCATTTGATTTCAACTGATTTTAAATATGTTTACAGAAATACCAACAAAAAATAAAAATAGTAATAGTCTAGTAGCGAACTACTTTCAATCAAACCTATCCGTTTCCAATTATTTAAAATATGTACAGTCTACCTTATAGTAACTATAATTCTTTTCATTACACTAAAAAAGCATTTTATTTTTAATTTAGTAAAAAATTTAAAAAAGCGGTCAGCTTAGCCGATTGTGTAGCATGAGCGCACTTCATTCGTTGGGTCCGGGGTTCACATCCAGGTCGGCGAAAGTAAACCAAAAATTATAGAAATTTTTTGTCTAATACCGGTCGCCCCTCGGCAGGCAATGGCAATCCTTCGAGTATATTTCTGCCCTGAAAAAGAACTTCTCACAAAAAAACATTCGCCGTTCGGAGTCGGCGTAAAAGCGTAGGTCCCTCAGATTGTGTTAGAACAACAAGACGCACACCACAAATTGTAGCAGAAGTTCGTCCAAAGTCGCTGAAGTGGTTATAGCGCCAATTAAGGAAGGAAGGAAGAAATTTAAAAATAATTCCACATCCAAAAAAATGTCAACAAATTCAGGTACGGGTGTAGGTTTGGGTGTATCATTTCATTAACATTTTTGTATTGTTTAACCATAAAGTGTTCGAAAACCAATGAAAATGCGCTTTTAACGACATAAAACTTGTTGAGATTGGTTACAAACATCCTAGGCAAAATACAATTTTTTTAATTTTGGGTTTAAAGTTTGTTTCAGAATTTTTTCAACTTTTTTAAGTTCTTAACTTTATGTTATGTTATAACTAAAATAAAAATCTAATAACATTTCGACCAGCTATAACTCTACATTTTTAAACCAAATATACATACGTACATATGTATGTACATATATATAGCTAGTATTTATTTACAAATTAATAATTAAAAAACTAATTACATTTTTATAAAGAAAATGGTAATTTTTTTTACTGCCTGCTTTTTTCCGACAGGGTACATGTCCTACGTAAACGCAATAAATGACAGTCACTTTAAAGCTGTCTATCGTCACCGTTCTACTGCAGTAAGCTAAGTTGTTGGACTTCCTGTATCACTGTTGTTGTTATTGTTGCTGTTGCTCTTGTCATAGCTCACGTGACGCTACTCAAGTGAGGAAATTACAAGTCGTGAATTAATGGCAGTTTACTTGGCGTTGTTCTGCCAACTGCCGATGATTTTCGTACTATTGTTGTTGCTGCACATACTCCGATTTCCATAGCTGAGCGTTATTTGTCGACAGAATTTCTACACCTGCATCAAACTGAGCTTTAGTGCAGTCCCTCCCCGCCCCGCCGTCAACTATACGAACGCCGCTTTCGCTTTAACCATAACGCTGAACGCCAGCTTGTAGCCAGGATTTCCGTCGCATGCAATTGCATTACTTTGTCATCAGCAGTGACAACAATAGCAACAACACTAACAAATAATGCTCGTCGTTTAACAGCAGCAAACAGTCGGATGTCCCGTTAAAGGGTGCCCAGATAAGAACGACAGGAATATGGATTTAAATAAAACAAAAACGGTTTAAGCTATTAAATTAATTGTGGCTTAATTTTCATAATCTCCGTTGGTAGAACTACAAACGGTCGGCCTCGAGCTCGTCTAAATTGGTTAGCTTTTTGGTTTAGACGAAAGAATTGACTTTGCCTCAATGAAAATAGTCGAGGGCGGACAATTGATGAACACTCGGCGAGAGAGGATCCAATTACCCAACTTCTCTTTGAAACTTTCGAGCATTTCCTCCCTTGTATGTACGTAGTGTCGTTTTTTGAAACCCTAACCACAACTTAATCGATCTTGTCGAGAGCTGGGCAAAGACCGTTGCCTTTCTTATTTCGAATGGAATACTTACTTCAATAACGGCAATTTGTGTCCATGTTATATATAAAAATCTCGTTGCTTCAAAAGTCAAATTTAATTAGAATTTACACAGGTTATATTAAATATGAAACTACGGCTATCAAGCGATACATTTAACATTAACATTAACTTTTATGGAGGTTGTCACCTGTTTAAAATGTCGAGTTAAATTAAACTATACGCAAATTTTATGCAATATTTGAAAATTGGTGTCAAATCGTTCGCATTGGCGGTGAGAAGGTTTGTGAAAATATTTTGGTAAGAGATGCCACATTTTTGAAACGTCAAATTTTATTTTATTATACACAAGTATATAAAATATTCAAACATGAATATATTTTGAAGGGGTTTGCCACCTTTTTTTAAAACTCAATTTATATTAAATTATCCAATAGTTATATATGTAAATATGGATGCCAAACGTTTTGCTTCGGAGAGGAGAAACTTCCTGCATATATTTTGGAGAAGGATGCCACATGTTTGAAATGTCAAATTTTATTACATTATACAGAAGCATACAAAATGTTAAAAAATGAATATCGAACGGATCTTTTCGCCGAAGAGAAAGCCTACATCTACCTATACTTTGAAGATGGTGGTTAACTGCTTAAAAATTTGGATATAATTTAATTATACACGAGTTATATAAAATATTAATTTATGGATGTCAAACAGTTCGTCTCGGTGTGAAGAAAGTTCAAATCTTTATTTTGAAGAGGATAGCCACCTGAATGAAAAGTCGGATTTATTCAAATTATGTATAAGTTTTATGAAATAGTAATAGTTTCGCTTTCAGAATGTTCATAGTTATATTTTGAAGATGGATGCTATATTTTTGAATGTCAAATATAATGAAATTATATACTGTCAAACTGTTCGTCTAGGCGAGGACAAGGTGCAAACTTATATTTTTGATAGGGTTGCCATCTGTTGTGTATGACACAAACCGAAATGCGTTTTCTCGTTACATATGCAAAGGGCATTTAATAAATAAATATAGGCAGGACAACGTCTGTTGGGTTTTTCTAGAAATATCATATGTAACTTTGTCATCTGCTGCAATCTGTTGAGTGGAAAATCTAACAATACTATCTGGTATCCCTTTCTTAATTTACTCATAGCGTCCTTCACATGTGTGCATGTGTGTGTGTGGAGAGACTGTGTACGTGCACCTAGTTGACTGCTCGCGTTATTTGAATTTTAAATTGTATTCCTTCTTGGCATCGCCACAAATCGCAAGCGCAGTGGCACTCTATACTTCATCTCCTTTCCTCTTATTTGGCTAAAGTTTTTGTTGCACCCTATTCGCACATTTGTTGTAGTTTAATTATTTATACACGCGGCTTTTAACTTGCTACATTCGCATACTTCCGCCGCTTGTCACATGCCCCATTCCTACATATTTGTATTTATTGTAGTGGTTGTAGTTTTTCTTCTGCATTTCGCTGTCACTTGGCATGTATGCCTCCTTTGCACTATCTTTTCCTTGCTCATCCTGCTCCACCTGCTGGTCATAGTAACTTTACTTGTCTTTGTAGCGCACCGGCAAACAGGAAATTGGTTTCCTTGCTTTTCCTTATTGGAACAGGTGAGCTTACAAACGTTCCTTTGATGGTGTCGACGACGACGACGACGACGACGGCGATGTACAGACCTCTCGCCGTCTCTCTCTTTCCCGCTGACGTTTGCCATGTGCATTTGTTTTCTGAAAAGGTCGCTTCAGTGTGATACTCGTACGTTGCGTCAGAATTCGTGCTTATGTTGTTGTCATTCCGTATTAAAATATCAAAGCTTGGTTTTAAATTGTCTCAGCGGAAATAACAGAAATACAAAAAATTTAGTTTAACTTTTTAAAATAAAAGGGTACCAGATAAATAAGCTGAACCTCTCAATAAGTGTCAAATTGCATGAATACCAACGCTATAGCAACGGATAACCAAAATTGCTGAGATACCGCGAGAACTTTTTACTCAAGTTTTTTTCTGTTAAGTGCCAAATAATCCAGAAAATGTTTGATGTTTTCTTACACAAAGTATTGGAAGAGTAAACTATTTTTTCTCATGCAGGTATTTTTTGCGGTTGATTACACCGTGTGGCAAATTGGTGAGAAATCTGTGGGGCTAAAACTCTATTTGATGGTCTAAAGTGCGTACATCATTTTCAAACTCAAAGGGTTTGTTGGGAGCCAAATTAAGTTCTTATTTACTGGACCAGATTGTTTTGGAAAACTAGAAATAACGTTTAAAGTATCAGTCTGAGATGAATGTTATAATCGAACGTATGAAATAAAATTCCAGCTGCAATTATTTTGTACTCAGCTTAATCCAATATTACCTCCTATAGTGGGACTTTTTGACACTTTATATATCAAGTAATTAAAATGTTCGGGCTAAAGATTCTACAAACCTATTCTTTGGTCCATCTGAAACATTTAGCCCCATGGTTCTAACCCTTTGATATACGCACCCAGCGACAACTTTCTGTCCCCAAACGTGGTGTCGCTTAGTCTTACGTTCAAGTTTATTTCACACTCTTTCATTTAATCACTCTAAATATTCAGCTTTACAAACTTTACACTTTATTTCATTCCATTCCAAACCAATTCACACCTTCCTTATTTACTAAGTTAAATTTTATTTTAGTAGGTACAGTGCTTTCAACTACGTTCCTTTTCACTACTACTGTTAAGTGACATTTACTTTATTTCCGTCCTTTTATGCCTCAATAAAAGTCACAACATTTCTTCCATTGTTGTCATATTTCATCACACCGAAAACCAGTCGGATCAAATCGAATGCTAATATAAAATAGCAAACGTCAACAATATTTTTTGTTAGAGGAACGGAGGGAGTAATACAACTTCTTTCTTTTCTACTTTCTTTGGTACACGTCACTTCATTGCTGTTTAATCCGTTCCGCCAAACCTCCTTCTCCTGTTTTTCCTTCCATTCATTCTCTTTACTCTATCCATTCTGCTTCTCTCTGAGCAAAGAACGTAGATTACAAAGAATTTGCATGGCGCTTCGTTTCCTATGACAAGAATTTCTGTCTTATTTCACCACACCAGAAACTAATAGAATCTAATCAGATACTAATATCAATTAGCAAAAGTCAAATTAGTGCTGGTGTGGTGAAAATAGAACAGATTTTCTGTTAGAGGAAATTTGAGAGTTTCAATTTCTTTGTAATCTTGGTGCTTTGCTCTGAGACTTTGTTTCCTTCTACTTCATTCTCAAATAAAACTTCACAAATTTTGTGGAATTTCTTTGAATTTGTTGCTTTCGATTGCATTTGTTCGTTTTGTTCCTTCACAGATCGGTGTATATTGCCAAACTGAAATATTTTATAATATTATACAGACATTCTGGTTGTTTGTTTTGTCACTTACTTACTTACTTACTTAATTGGGGCTATAGTCACTTAAGCGATTTTGGGCGAACTTTTCCTAAAATTTGTGGATTGCGTCTTGAAGTTGTAACACAAATTGAGGGACCTCCAGTTTTACGCCGACTCCGAATGGCCAATGTTTTTTATGAGAAGTTGTTTTTCACGAGAACTAAAAAATTGCGTTCTGTTAGAAGTCAAAAATTTACTTTGCTAATCAGTATGTAACGAAGAAAAATAAAATATATTTAAATTTTGTTTAAGTTCTGGTAACACCACCTTATAGAAATTCGCCAGAAAAAATCTTTACCACAAAAGAAACTCGAGATTTGAGTAAATGTTTGCCTACTTCACAAATTTGTACAATTATAAAAATTGTTGGTCTGCAATTTGTAAAAAAAAAATAATATCCATGAGATGCCTCAATGTCAGCAGTTATTAGATATTTTATTGCTCATTTATGTAATGAAATTTCGCTTGCTGATACTCGTAAACAAACTGCACATATTTGTTACTCCATCGGTTTATCACAAGCGTTTGATGAAATTTTTTTAAAATTCTTTTTTCGGATACATCGAGTTATTTTTTAGCGAAATTTCGCACATACATATCTCTGAAAAATCAACACACACATAATATAAGGACTAACCCAGCCCCGCCTACAGGCGGTTCACTTTCCTGGGACATTTCAGGCGATCGTTGACTATTGGGAAGAATTCTACCCAATATTTAACATTAAAATACAATATGCCCAATAAAAAAGTTTTAGTGAAGCTTTTTCATGTTTTTGTCACGAAAATATTTTTGAACCAAATTGCTTACTTTTGAGGGCAATGTAATAAACAATACGATTTTTATGAAGAATCATACGTTTCTCCACTTTATGGAAAGTAGAATTCCACCACATCCAAAGTCATCCACGTGCCCCTCATTACTTTCGAAACTAAGAGACCATATCTTTTCCCGATTGATACCCAACCAGCTCGACGGTGTAAAGTCGATGTGCTAATTCATCAAAAATTACGTAGCGAAGATTGTTACAAGAAGAGCGTAAAAAAAGACGGGAAAACAGAGTTTATATGTTGCTTTTGTAAAAAAAAAACAAGATTGCAAAAATATTCATGCCCATACAAAATAATATTTAGTTTCGTAATAAATAAAACACAAACGATTCACTGCTTAAATTTTGTTCGTATAAAATATAAGTATACGAAGTCTCAATATGAGTAGAAATCAACTTAAAGAGTGAAAGGTCATGTGGTTTTTAACGAACTTACGACAAACATTTTTCATACCATTTATTTTGACTGACTAGGCTCGTTAAAAGTTTGGTCCGAATAAAATTTGGTCAGGTATAATCAGTTTGGTGGCCCATCAGTCGAGGCATTCATAAAAGCTGGTTTACTTTATACTTGTGATGGGAATGCAACGAAAAAGAGGCGCTTAAGACGAGTTAATAAAAAAAATCGTATTTATGGTTTGCTTTTATTGAGATTACAAAATGTGCTGCTGGTGCGATAAGAAATACTTTTATGAAAAACGGATGCGCGAGGTGGCGCAAGAGGCGGGTTATTCAGCAAACCACAATTTATGATCCGATGTACATGAAATTTGAAACGTGTAAAAGGTTGCTACGACAAATACATTTTACAAAAATTAGTTCCGCTAGATGGCGCTAGAATCGAGTTGTTAAGAAAGTCTAAATTTATGGTTCGATATTGATGATATTAGAAAAGTTCGCTGCAGATGCGATTAGAAATTTTTGAGAATACAAACGTATGAATGTATGTATAGTAATAATACAAAAAATAATATTATATTGCAATATTATATTGTGGGGGTGTGTTTGTGTTTTAACATTGCCAGCGAAGAGGTGGCCGCCATTAGAAAAAAAGATTTTCTATAATTTTTGATGCCACTTACCCCGGCCATGGTTTGAACCCGAGACCCTCCGAGTGAAGCAGGCACATCCTATACGCTTGGCTACGGCGGCCGAAAAAAACATTGAAAACATGAATAAACATCCCTTAGAAGTCTCTGTAGGTGAGAACTCCTGAAAATCCTTATTTACAGGATATTTTTCCGTCGAAACACAATTTTTAGCTCCAAAAATCAGCTGTAAGTACATGAGAAGGAGTAAGCAATGCAGACTAGGTCGCGGGTATCAACTGTTATATAATATAAAAGAGTTTCGCGTAGCATGGACGAAGCTTCCATGAAACTTTCTTTGATAACTTTTTATAGATTAGCGCTACCAATTGCGGTATACTACAGGTATACTAGAGGAAACTATACCTAAATTTTTTCTACTTGGCAATTTTATTTTTTAACAAATATTGGTATTTCTTCATTTTTAGACCGAATTTGTGAACTTGGTAATTTAGTTGCGCATTTGGTAATTTTTTTCATGGTACATTTACTTTTACGGTTTTATCAATAGGTAAATTATTAAGTACTACTGAGAATTATATAAGATATTTTAATAATAAAATCACATGGTCAGCTTAGAATTTTATAATACTCGTATAAAGAAATATATGCTCACTTTTTTTAGTTAACTGGAACTTGAGGAAAATAGATGAAATTGAAAATTAAACTTCATGACCAGCAAAATGGCCTTAATTAAAAACATAATTAATTTTGCTGTTCCAATAAGTTTGTTGAACCAGTTTTACTGCTTAAACCAATCGTGAGAGTAACTTTGATATCAAAATTTGATATTTAGTAATCAACTTTTTAGAGTTTTGGTAAAAAATTAAAAATCCCTGGGGCAACGCTATTGAAAGTATATTACATAATTCATCCCTTTCCTCTAGAACTCCCTTCCACATTGAACACTTTTGGTATAAACAGCAAATTGGAATACTTTTGACCATACGAAAAACCAGGGAAAATTCTCAATCTTAAATCCACACAGGTTCCAACACCTACATATATGCTTTTTTTCTTTTATTCAGTAACGCCATCTTCACAGCCAAAATACAAAAAAATTGCTTGCCTTTCACGGCGACCACGTCGTCATGACAACCGATTTTCAATTCATTCCATTTCATTTTGTGTCATTTCGTTGGTCATTTGTCCAACGCAGTGTCGCGACATTTTTCAAAAACTCATTGAAACGGAGATCACTCGCTGTCACGGTGCATATGAGCAACACACACAGGCGCACATTCGCATAAATACTACCAGAAAAACAGACTCATTTTGCCAAACTAATACACCCGCCTGCAGCAGTGGATACACTCGGATGGATGAATACTGTCACAAATGTCGCGGGACATTTGGCAGAAATGAAATGAAGGAAAGCTTCGTGAGAGGACAACGACGAATGGTGGCGACGGAACGCGTGTCTGCATTGCAACGCTGCTAAAAGTTGGCGAGGCGATGGTAGTAGTGTCACTCAGCTGGGCCCAACAACGCATTGAAAGCCCATTTAACATTTTGTCATTTACAGTTTTGAAACTGTTTTGAAGTTTGACATGGCCGATGGCGACAACAAAACAAGCAAGCAAAACAAAACATGAACCGCTAAAACTAACTATTCCAATACCAACTGCAAAACTAACAACATAAGCAACAACAATAAATCGCTGCTGCCACACAAATACCCAGCGCAAAACATTTGATGACAGGAAGTGTTCGCGCGCTTCAATTGTAATGGCGTACTGTGTGTGCGCGGGCGCATCGAATGCGAATGGTATGGACGAATATCTACGAGTAGATATGTATTTATATTTTTATGTGCGGGTATGCAACAAATTGTGGCGCATTGTGCCACAATGCAACCAACAGATCGGCGAGAGAATGCCACTGTTGCGTACGTGTCGAATGCGATAAACTTTTATTGAGCTGAATTTTGTGCAGCGTAACAAAGTCAGGCTGACAGCAGAAAAACAACAGAAAAAAGCAATACTGATTTAGTAATGGACAAAATAACAGACGGGTATTTGCTCACATGGGCAAAGTATGATACGAATTCACAGATATAATGTGAAGGGAATATGGGACGGTATTTCCACTTAGTGTTGGAACCCCTTTACTCGGTCTTAATTTCTATGCCATGTTGTTTGAACTCTACGAAAAAAGTCATTGAAGTATTTCACACTGAAAGATCATAGCCTTATCCTTTAGATATTTCTGGGTTAAAATTCCTGATCACGAATTTTGGGTTTAGTTTAGTTAAGTTATTTTAAATAAATGTTTAATAAATACTTGTTTGTCTTCTGTATTGTATTGCTTTGTACCTTAATCTAAATTATTGCCAAATTTATTAGGCATCCTCTATACATTCCGCGCATATTTTAGTTTGATGCTCACCACATAACAGAGATTTCATACATTCAGAGCAATAAGTAGCTGCCATCCGTTTTTTAGAGAGTTCCGTTTTTTTTATAACGATCAAAGCATACCGCGGACTGACAATTGATCGCTCACAGAGATAGGGCATAACGGTAAAAAGTAACGGGATACGCAAGATCGTGGCCATAATAACCGCAAACTCACTGCTTCAATGGTTTTCCTTATGGTAGTTTTGGATAATGTGGCTGCCTTTTTCTTTGATAAACAGGTGAACTAGTGTTATAGAATTCGATATAGACTGGTACGGTTTCCCGAATACAGCAAAAGTTACTTAGACGTCTGTAGAGTTTGGATTTATACGCAAAACCAGAGGCCTAAAAATATGCAATAAGTGTAAAAAAAAATAAATTGGCTTACATATGTAGGTACATATTTTTAGACTCTGCAGTGCTAACGAAATAATTCGAGCTCACCCTACTGACAATCAGTATAGTGGTGTTTTATTTCTCACCAGTTTATTTTCAAAAACATTTAGTATTTGGAGATGTTTTTTGAGTTAGGACGCTAGCTACGCTGAGTCCTAAACAAATGTAATCTGTTCCTGGCCATAAAAATATGTAAGTAACTTGCCAATTTCGCCCGGTGCTGGCTTCCAACAGGCTATCGTATTCAGTGGGTTGGAATTGTAAAAGTAGGTTTGAAATGGCGTTTCCTCTGAACATCTTTAATTTGATGTGTGTTTCTTGTAAAAGGTTTAACACTCACAGTAACTCTTACGGCCAGCAAATTTTTCTTCTCCGGAAATTTAGTTCAAAGGGTATGTCGATGCCGAAAAGTGAAGAAGGGATACACTGGAAATACAACTCAGAACATTCTTTTCTGTTATCGGAAGTTAAGATAGGTTATTGTGGTTGTCTTCAGGGACTCACTTACACCCAAGGCCCACTGTGATGATGCATATCGGTCACCAATTCCCTATTTCCCTTCAACTTATTTGGAACTTTATGGGAATTTTATATGATCCCTGATTTTCAAAATTTTGATTTCAAGTTATCGATGAATTGTTTATCTTAAGTGGAGAATCTTCCCGCTATCTAATTTTTTTCCTCTTTTAAGAATCCTGCCAGCAGCAGGTAGCTTGGAATTGCCGCTGTTTATTTGTTTATATCCGCAGCAGGAAGATTAGTGCCAGGCTGCGCGAGTTCATCAGCTTTATCGTTCATCTCTTGTCGCAATGGCCCGGCCTGGCATATGTACACGCTATCTGCAATATTGGGCCCCTGTTTAGTTTCCTTTCCAATATGAGGCCTAGATATTTGGGCTCTTCCTCTACTTTCCCTCTCTAGAGTTGTATGTTCCAGTCTTATGTTGCCTAGTGTAGAGCCTCAAGGCAGTTTGCGATCAGAACGCATGGTCACATCCGAATAGCGTTTTCTCTGACTGGACGAACCGACTACGTGATCCCAAGCCTGAACTTCGATAGGCCTCTTGGGGCCCACAATAGAGGTTCATAGGTAGCCCTGGGCACATATACACAAATGGGTCTAAAATGGAAAAGGGAGTTGAAGCGGCAGTCTACTGCACAGAACCAGAAATATGTAAGTTTTTCAAGCTATCGGATCACTGCTATATTTTTCTAGCAAAAATCCCGTCCGTAAAGAAAGCAGCTGAACCGATAGCAGATTTTCAACCAGCTGGCGTGCGGATTAACATCTACATCAACAGCCAGTCAGCCAACAAGGCCCTGCTTTCTCACAGTGCCTGCTCTAACATTATGGAAGAGTGTAATGAAGCTGTGAGCAGGTTGGCTGTGCCCAAAATCGTGCACCTTTTATGCGTTCCGGGACAAAAGGGTGTAGAAGGAAAGAAAGGGGCAGACGACCTTTCCAAACAGGGTGTCTATCTAAAACCTCAATCAGTGAGGAAGTGCCGATCTCGCTGCCAGCAATCAAACGATCGAACGAGCAAGCAAGCAGTCAGGGCGTGAACGCGAATCCAGGGCAGTAGGGTTGTAAAAATCATGTGCAAATCATAGGATACTAAGCTCACGAGCATTTAATTCTCTCTGATAGGGTAATTCCCTTTACAAGGCGCATCCCACAAAATTGGGTCAGGAAAAAGATAAGCGATGCAGGACGAAACGTTGGAAAATATTTTTTGTGAACGTCCAGCATTGGTCAGACGATGTTTGAAGGTACTGGGCGAACCACGGCGGCATGATCTACAAACGGCTGCCGACTAAGAACCAAAGACCCTACTTCAGTCCGCCAAGGAACGAAAATGTTTTTCGACATTACCACTGGCTCATAAGATGAGATTTATCATCGGACGTGCGCTTTCCTCGTAACACAAAGGAACTACCTGGTCTATGTGAGCCGTCTCGTTGGACCACCCAACTTAGCCTAAACTAACCTAAAAAGTTTTTAAACATTTTTTCCACTAGCCTGGCCGCAGTTTATTATGAATTTTTTTTAAATGATTATGTCATTGAGTGCCGGGCTGAAAAAGTTTTCATTTTGTTTGAAAAAACCACACAAAAAATTTGAAGCTGATCGGATAAATATTAATGGACCCAAAAGTTGTTTAAGTTTGAGCGAAGGCAGCTTTATTGAAAATATATTTGTTTGTAGTTGCTTCTTTATTAAGTCTGAGCATTGTGCGTATTAATTTACTAAAAATGTTATTTTTAACATTATAACGGTAAATTCATTCCGAGCAGTACCTAAACCAGCGATCAGCACATTTAGCTTTAGCAATTTCATTTGAATGAGGCAGCAATAGCTGCTGCTGTATAGTTGTGTGAATGTGCCGATCACTGAAGCGCGTGCAATATTGAATATTACAAAGCAAAATATTCTTATGTTGTTCAATTTATTAAACCGTTAGGTAAGTAACTGTTACAGCTGCGAAATTGTTTGCTTATTATTATATTTAAAATATCATTGCTTTATTCACTTTTGTCTGAGTCTTGTTAGTGACAACTTGTGTGATTAAAAATAAAGTGCTTGTAAATTAAAAAATAATAAAAGAAATAGTAATAGTGCGTATTATACCTACATTATCGATTTAAAGAAATAAAATTTACAATATTAAAATGGCTAAAGCATTGAATGAGAATATTTCTCCGGCGGAAACAAGAAAAGCTGAGGAAAAACAAAGACAAGTTGCTTTCATTGGACAGGTGTCACATCAAATTGTGGGAGCCAAGTTGCCGTCAAATAGACAAGTTTTAGAGGTGTTTTTCTATAATATGAGATTTGTTAAACTGACTGCAAAGAATAGTGCAGGGTTAACGATAGATGCTGCTTTGATATTCTGGCAACAAGCTCGCATACCAACACATAAATGTGCCAGCAAGCTTTTAAAAATGTACGCGGATTGGAAATCCTTCAATAAAATAAAAGTGGAAAAGCTGGCAGCTGGTATGAAGCAAATTTTGATGGTTTCGTGGATTCGTTGGATGATCTCTTTGATATTGCAACTGTCGATACATTGATGATGATGAAGAATCAAGAGGACAAAGATTTATATGAAATTATCGTTGAAAGATAAAAGATCGAGATTAAGAAAAGAAAGAGAAGAAAATCAGAAATTAAAAAACGAGAGAGAAGCAGTATTGTAACATAATGGTAGGCCATTTTATAATATTTGTTGTGAATATTTAATCTATAAAGTGGCTCCTAAAATTGATTTAAAATTCTGTCTCCATTTAAGTTTGCTACGAAAGTGAAAATGAAGTTGAGCCAATGGAAGATGATGATTCTGACGATGTATTTGAAGTTTTCCCACCAAAAAACCCACGTTACTCTGCAAAAACGCAATGGGTTGCGCCACGGTTATGCGCTGCACTTGATAAAGCAAAGGTTGAAAATGGATTTCAAATACTGCGATTGTTCTTAACATTTTTCTTATTTCAGGTGTCGGACAGATTGGCGATGCATGTTTTAATGGCAACGATAGTGGCTTTGAAGATTCCTGTCGATAATTTAGTCGAATATATATGTTAAATTATAAGAACCAGTGAAATTGTAATAAAGCTGCCTTCGCTCAAACTTAAACAACTTTTGGGTCCATTTATCCGATCAGCTTAAAATTTTTTGTGTGGTTTTTTTTCAAACAAAAAGAAAACTTTTTCTGCCCGGCGCTTATTAAAACGAAATGGTCTTACCAAAATGGCCAGGCTGGTTTCCACCTATCAAAAAATATAAATTGCATTCAAATTCAATATTCTTATAATAATCCTATTTGCTGCTGGGAATATTAGCTCCATGTATATTTTCTATCCTCATAAGGATATTCCATTTCCCCCAGCCCACATGCATCCGCTCACTGCCTGTTGTTGCAACTTAAATTGGTCAACTGAATGCCTGCAGACTACTGGCTGCTAACTAATAGAATGAAATGAGGCTCTCGTTGCAAATTGATTTGGATTAGAGGAAAAATTGTTGTCACAGAATGTTGCGCGACTGTAGAAATGTACATACATACATACATATCATATATAGAACGGAGTATGAGTGTGTGTAAAATGCAACAATAAGCACACACCAAAGTCTAGTTAGCAAGTAAATGTGAACATTTGTATTGTTATCGCTGCTACTGGTGCATTTACTGATGTCATATAGACGTTGCATGCAGTTTTTACAGCTCGCTACACACACATACACACACACACACACACTTGGTTGTACACTTGCATACCTACATTTATATATTGATAGGACTTTTCAACGCCACTCATACTGATTCAGCAAAACCATTGTTTCTTGTCCCATTTGGTTGGAAACTCAAATGTGTTTGAAACTATTGCACTAAGTATTCAGATTCGTGTGATGGGGTATTTGCGTGGCTGTGTGGGTATGTGTGTGCCCATGTGAATTTATCCCACTTGAGTCACTTGAGTGGCATAAAAATTTATTACTTTGCTACCACATCGAATGGCATTGGCAACCCCTAAATGGACGTTAAGCGTTAAGAGTTAGTGGGCGAATGTGTAGGTGTGTGTTTGCCCCTTTGCACTGGCTCTAGAAGCTTAGTTTCTGTTAAGCTCAAAGCGTTGTTGTGCACAAAATGGGTGTGACGATTTTAAACCAGTAGACAACAGCGTTTGCCATTCGGGCTATTACAGTTGATTTGAACACAAATACAGAGATATTTACATCCAACTTAGTACGTAGTACATACACTCAAACACTCGCATTCACTTCCGTGTTGGAAAAACGCAGAGAGTTTTAAAAATGTACCAATTTAAAAAGTAGTTGACAAGTCAACTGGTTTGAAACAAATGCATGTGAAGTTTATAAGGTTGATCTAATATGATATCTATATATGTACTTAATTATATGCATATATGTATGTATAAAAGTATAATTAGTTGTATTAATTATTATTTTGCAGATAAATTCTAGCTAAATATTTAGTGAAAACTGAAACTTTCTTGTGTTTTAAAGTAAAGCAGTATAGTTGAGCTAGAAATCCGCACTCAAAATACTTTCGATAATTGGTGAATGAAAGAAAGAATTTAGTTTAACCCTTATACGCCTATAACTATTCTAAGGCAGTAAAAATGGTTTTGTCTATTTATATATATTTATTTTGATCTAATTTAACATAAAACCAGTTTAAAAGGTAAAAGTTGAGTATATTACAGTTTTGAGAACGGGACACGTATGCCCCTATATGGGTTAAGAAATACGTTTTGTATTGTATCGCAAAAAAAATTCTACTATGCTTCGAATGCAAAATAAAGTTATGTATTGTGGAAAATTCAAGTTGTTTAATGTATGAACTTATTTTTAATTGAAAATATTAAACTTAATGGTATTCAACAAAACTGTAGCGTTCTGAAATATAGCATATTTGTGCTGCTTACAATAAATTATATAGCAATTATTCGTCGCGATATCTTGTTGATCGAAATCTGTTTCGATTTAGGTAGTATTTTATTTTTTACCTTTCGATCTATTTCGAAAAATAATTTCTTTTTGCTCCATCAGATCGGCCCCTTTCTATATTTATTGTATTTTACAGCAGGTTCAAATTACATTCATTATGTCACCACTACCTTGACACGCCTCTTAACAGCCGTTGTCGGTATGGGTGATAAAAAATTCGCCCATAAAAATACAACTTCGCTATCCACCCAGTAGCACATTTTTTCTTCCAGCCAGTTGAAGTGTCTACCTCATACCACTACATTTTGAACCCCCATTTTGTTAGCCTATTTTTGATATACATATTGCCATATCATATTGTAACCCTTGAACTTTACCAAAAAAGGCGAGACACTAACGCTGGATTGAGGATTTTCAGTCTCGTTCTCATTTAAATGCACCGAGGTTCGTTCAAATTGGAAAGTTTCCTTTGACACCCACGTCCCTGTACATTTTTCAAATAATGTGCATTAATATTATTGAGAAAACAGAAAATATGATATACAACGATAAATTTACTTACCAGTAAATATAAATCTGAAGAAAAACTATTGTTAAAAGTCATAATACATCAATAAAATATACTTTAATACTGACGCCTTGCGAACATATTTTTCACTTTACGCGATGGTAATTTTTTGACGGCTAACGTCTTACTTTAGTATTGCCAGCACGTAAACTTGTAGTATCTTTACAAATACTTTAAAAATACTTTAAACTTAAATACTTTAAAAACTTAAATACTTTAAAAATATAAATCTCAGAAAGGGTTTACATTGTGAGTATAACTGTAAATCTCTAAAAAAAATTTCGAGACAAATGTGTCCATTATGCGTGAAAATATATTTTTGTTTAAACAAAAGAAAAAAAAATCTTACTATAAAGTAGCCTGTACATGTTTTCAAATAACTGGAAGTGGACAGGTTTGAACGTAGTTGGTAATTAGACTAGTTTTGTTATAGTTTAGATTGAAGAAAAATCGAATTTCAAATAGTTGGAAATAAAAGCATTTTATTTTAGCTGGAAAAAAATCTAATTTTTACGTTATTTCTGTCCAGTCTAGTTTTTAAATAATTATACTTCCGACAGGGTTACCATTACATAGATATATTTTAGTATGTGTAGCCGTCTCGGTGCTTTGCATTTATGTCACTCTTATGCATGATTTTTGCTGCAACACATAATTTTTTTTTTAACATTATTTTTCTTTCTATGCAACAGTGGGCTCTTTGGGCCCTTTGTGTCTCATATACACACGTACATATCTACACACACATTTGGTTTTTTTTGTGCCTCAGTGTCACCTTATTTCAAGCACTTTCTTTTTTGCACGCTATTGTGCTATCATTATTTCAGATTATTAACTATTTATGATTGCTTTGTTCCTATCTATTAAAATTTTATTAAGTCATAACAGAACTCTCGCCAGTATAATTCACAGCTTAAAGATGTGTTAAATAAATTGCTTAGTTTTGCATTCAAGGACACTGCGCGACCTCTCAGTTATGATAGTTAATAATAATATAGATAATTTCAGCAAATGTAAAAAATTTAATCAATGTGATTTTTTTTTGTCATTAGCTACTGCCATTCGGATTTAGGGCAACGCAAGGCACATCTAACAGGTAGATACAGCATCAGCACAGTAGCTAGTTTATTTTATTTTTCATATAATTTTTTTTGTTCGATTAATTATCAAAATTTTTTTGAAATTTCATTGTAATAAATTTTATACTAGAGGAATTTCATTTATCGTACTTGCATACTGATTGACAAGCCAGCGTCGTCTGGCAACAACAAAATACGTGTAAGAGTAATAGAGGTCGAACTATTACCTGTTTAATGTGCGATGGCGCGACAACGACATCAAACGGGTCTCATTATCGCCTTCTAGAGTTTAAAAGCTGAACCTCAATCTCATATACAGAATGCTATAGGTACCGGCTTATTCAAGTAATTATATAAATCAAGCCAGTCTTTCAGTGTTAAGGAAGTTACAAAAATCATATTACTGTTCAGTGTTTAGAACAACTTGCCCTTTGTGCTTGTGTATATCCTTCCTTTAACAAATATATTACATATATTAACGACTTATCTTATGTCGATTCGCTCCACGATCGTCACCACAACCGCTTCGTTCCGCTGTTAATTTCACACTGACTTTCTCGTTCAAACAGTATATATATAAAATTTTTAGGAATCAGTTGTGGCAAAGTGGAAACCCTGCTTTAAAAAAAACTTTTAAGAGATATTCAGTATTGAGTGATGTATCTAACAAATTCAGTTGATTAAATTTTCTTAAATTCTCCAAATAAACGTCTCGAGTAAGGGAAACTTAAATCATTTTTGTTTGACACCATTACATAGAATTTCAGTTTCCTTACCAGTTAAATTGAATCAACGTTCATTAAAATGTGACAACCCTCTTCATAAATGGTTCCGTAGAAATGGTTTTGTTGCACACCAATGCCGTTATATTTCAGTAAGTCCAGACATTGAATTAAATTAATATTTTTAAACAATTGAATCGCAAGACAGTTATTTTCCTTAAGTTAATAATTTAATCTATTTTACTGTTTAAGCAGGTGGGAACCCTCTTCAGCAGTATTTTTCAAATATAACTTTCATAACTTATAAACTTAACCAATTATAATAATTAATAATTTAAAAAAGAGTTTCTTAGACTAATTTGCTGAGTTTGGCTTATTTTCCCAAAAAATCGTTTTGAGATATAGGCAAAAAACTTGTTCTCTAGGTATTTGTGAAGTTATTACTAAAAAAGATATTAATAAAAAAATCTAGTTATTATATTCATGTTCATTTTTATTCCTTTTTAGTTGATAAACTTTGTAAAAAATATTCATTTGTATATAATAGTATCGTTTTGTAAAAAATAACTAAAAATATTTTATTGAAAGGAATTACAAAAATGTGTTATTTAAAAAGAAAACACCGTCACACAAAAACTATTTCTGGAGCGTAAAATATCACTTTTTACATAGATTTGGGTCTGCCGATTCTGAAAATGATGCCTACCCAATTTTTTCCTTCACGTCTTGGTTTTGTGATATAGGGTGCTTAAAGTTTTTCATGACTTTGCCCCAAAGCAGGTTGATTTTTTCAAAACACTATTTTATGAATCGAAATTCTAAAAACTAACCTGAATTATATATTTATAAAAAATTTCGAAATCCAAAGTATTTAAATTTTTATAGATTATTTCACTGTTAGCGCCAGTTTTATTGAAACAGGTTCTAAATAAGGGCTACAACACAATATAAATCAACAAGAAATCAGCTCCGCATACTTAACGACGGTACTCTAAATTTGTTTAAATGAAAGCTTAAATTAATCAAAAAATGGTAGAAGACTTAGTGAGATTGTCATAATAAATGGCTTGCAATAAGGACCTGTCAACACCCCAATAACATGGCGCCGAAGACGAACTTTTTAAAGAATAGATATACACATAAATAATGCCATAAGAAACCGCACAAAAAGATGCACTGTTAACAGGGATAACAATCTAATGAAAGCGAGCGGTACTTTAAACACCTCGTGTAAAACTTTCACCAATGCAAACCAACGCTTTGATTGCACAATAACTTTCAAGTAATGGGGTTTTCAATAGGGACGCTACAAAAGTAGACCGATAGTGACAGCAAACGACGCCATATTTTTTTCCCGCTCTTTTGACATTTCTCTTCAGTAAGGTTTGCCATTTCATCATGGAAAGATATACGATCCAACAACGAGTCGAAATTATTAAAATTTACTACCGAAATTCGGAGTCAATGGCCTCAACTTTAAGAGCGCTACGTCCAATTTATGGTCGTCGTTATTTCTCTGAATGGCTTCGTCAATAAGCAAAATATGCGTTATTGGACAGACAGCAATTCACACGTACTCCATGAGTCAACATTGCATCCCGAAAAAATTACGGTTTGGTGCGGTTTATGGGCCGACGGCGTCATTGGGCCGTACTTCTTCCGTGATGATCAAGATCGGCACGTTACTGTGAATGGGAATCGCTACCGCTCAATGATAACCGAATATTTTTGGCCTGAATTGGATGATATGGACTTGGACAATATGTGGTTCCAACAGGACGGCGCCACAAGCCACACAGCGAATGTCACAATCGATTTATTGAAAACCAAGTTTGATGAACGTGTTATCTCACGAAATGGCCCAGTCAATTGGCCAACTCGGTCGTGCGATTTGACGCCGTTAGACTATTTCCTGTAGGGCTACGTCAAGTCTATGGTCTATGCCAACAAGCCAGTGAAGATTGATGAACTTCGTACGAATACCGAACGTGTTGCCCATACAAAAGAAATCGAGTTCCATCCATAATTTCATCGAATGTACTTTCACAGGAATAAAGAATTTAATTCATATTCCAAACCGTTTTTGTTTTATTTAAAAAAAACTTTTGTAGCGTTCCTATTGAAAACCCATGTATAAAATCGAGTCTATTAAAGCGACAAAAAAAATGTTGGTTATCTGCAGATGACTTTTTCAGCTCCACCTCCTCCTATTTAGATTTTTAAGCTTGTTTCTCTTTACATTCGTAGTAACTAAACAATGCTCTTCCTAATTTTGTTTGCACAAACATATTCTAAATAGTTAAAAGCATTTAAATCAAGTCTATTAAACAGACGCCCACTTTATAAAATTCAAACTTTAAATATGTAAATACAATCAAATGTATAGAGAGCTCGACTAAAGGAAGTTCATTAGGTACTCTTTTGTTAATTTTAGTATATAAGGTTTGAAAGAACAAAATAAATATGTTTGCCTTTAAAAAGCGATAATATGGTCAGGAGAATACAAGAATCCATACGTAATTAAAAAGCCCTTTTTACAATCTTAGTAACACGATACTATAAGTAGAATTCGGTTCGATAGTTTCGAACCCGCGTTGTTAAGTTTAGATAGATCGGCTGGAATCAATTTAAAATTAATTAAACCTAATGCCCCTTCTTGTGTCTCTTACATAGATACGTTAAACCTCTATGGTTAAATCTGGGTAAGACCGATTGATTAGTAAATTATTATATATTTTGATGGGTTGTAATTTACCCTTATATAAAAGGTGAGCGTGATTTTAGTCTGATTTCTATAGTTTTCGAAGTAGTGTTTTCGGCTTAAAAATTCAAAGTGTACATAATGTGGTAAAAAGCGATTTTATTTATTTTCGAACATGACTGTTTTATGAGAAATGCGCGTTGGTGTGCCCGATTTTAACAAATTTCGAAATTTTGCTTCCTGACTTTTAGAAATTGGTAGAGTTTAGTCAAGTAGTTTCGGAGATGAACGTACCTTTTCCTTCTGAAGTGGGCAGTGCAACGCATTGATTTCCCCAACCCAATCCTATTTCCACAAAACACTGTTATGTGGGCTTGATAATTATCCGATTTCTTTCATTTGCAATGCCGAACTACCTTGGGTCCATAGCAATGTGTACACCAAGTTTACTCGAGTTATCCGTGGCACGGACGGACAGACATAGATGGCTCAATCTATTTCGCTATTAAATTAATTTTGGTATATGTATCTCGGTGGGTTTATGTTGTTACCGACAAATGTTAGGTGAAGAAAGTTGTAATGCAATGGGAACCAGTGCGCGGGTGTACAAGAAATATATTTGTATTTTTATATTTAAGTCATCGATAAATGTTTGATTTTATCATTTGCACATTAATTGATTAGTAGCCATGGTGGTTGGCAAAAGCTCCTCATGATTTACTAGGGTTAAAACCTATAATGACTACAAGAGAGAGCCCCAATAGAGCCTCTCTGAAAAGGCGATGATGCTGGGGCAACAATTTCTTTTGCAACACATCACCACTTGATAAAGCATTTGCCAATTATTCGAACGAAATCATATAATGTTCCTTTACTTTAATTTCAAGAAAAAAAAATTGCTTAGTTTTAATTTAACATTATTTTTTATTTAAATTAAAACGCGAATTTTTCTCTTTTCGATTTTGATAACAGCTTCATATTTGCCCTCGTTTAGCTCTCGTCGATGATGCCTATATACCATCTGTTAACCCCTTCGATCGTGTCCTGTAATCAACTCAACCAGGGCTCGCAACTTCTCTGTGTAAGAATTTCGCCACCACCCTATCCGGTATTTTCAGGAAGCACTTGGTTGTTTTGTAGGTCTAGGCATGACATCTGTCATGCACCTAATTGTCCCTGCTATACTTGGCCCTCTAATTTGATGAGGTCCACAAATTTGTCCCGGCATTCACATTATTTTCAAGCTTAATCCATTTTCCAACAGAGTTCAACCTTACCTTAGTTTCTTGGATAATTTTTGAAGAGGTGCGAGCAGTGTCCAAGGCCTTTAGTGCTGCATGGCTGTTATTGCAGACTCAGATTTGGTATCCACACCACATTTCGTCGATCATCTAGTCCACCACACACATATACTTAATGTGCGAATATCTCCGATTGGTCAACCATTGTGATATTTACGTGCTTACAAAGCTTACGGTACACATTATACCAAAGGAGACTCTCGGTATCAGTTTGTCATTTTGGGCCAAAAACAAAGGACTATGATAACTTCAAAACAACTTTCTTTGTCCGGACTTCTCATCATCGTGCCACAATCCAAAAGGATGTAGTCGACACTGAGATTTCATTGCTTCCTCTTGGATTGTTAAGTCGAAGAGTACCAAGACCAGCACGGTTTTCGGAGCCGCTCCTGATGTTGTGTTCATGACGCCCGTGATTTCTATATACACGCACCTCTGCAACCTTTTTTGACCGTGAATTTTACCATGTTTTAAGGGCACAAAACTATATCAGAATACGTGCTGATTGGTCTGATTTGGGCCGTGTATATCCATCGCTGGTCTCAGACCCCAAGTTTTACTAAATGTTCCCCGATTCTTTCCAAAAACTTTCAATGCTCTATTTACCTTCTATTAGACGTGGAATTTGCAAGTAATTTTTCTATCAATAGTTACATCCAGATATTTCACTCCCTCGGAAAGTCTTACGTTTACGCCCCTCAGCATGGGAAGACTGAGACCTTCCAATTTTATTTTCCTCATCTTGCTGGGGTTGATAGACAGACTCTGCGTGGTGCGCCATTCACCAATCTTATCAAGGGTTATCTGCATGTTCCACAGACCTCCCGGAATGATCTTCCTGACGCAAATCACATATATCGTGCGCATAAGCTTGGACGAGAATGAAGTCTTGGATTTGCATCTTAAGGGAGTCGACTACCAAACACCATCAGATAGGTGAGAGCGATCCGCCCTGAGGCATTCTCTCCCAACCTCTGGTATGGTGCAAGTACCATCTTTCTCCCCCACAATCACCAATTTTCTATAAAACATGGAGTGGGTCCACCTTCCACCCCATGTATTGTGGCCGCTTAGCATATAGATTCAAATGCAGCATTGTCAAAATCTCACTCAATATCAGCAAAAACCCCGATTGTGTACTCACTCACCTGCTTCTAGCACCAATTCGACCTTTGTTGCAAGATCGCGTAGAGAGCTGATCCACAGGATTTTCAACTCACGTATGCATGGTGATGAATACTAATTCGACTGTTCACCAAAACCTTTAATCCAATGTGTTTTTCGAAGACTACCCGGACTTTTCCCAAAAAACATGGGAATATGACCAAAAGCCAAACAAGCTCTAAAGAGCCTTGCAGACTCTTTCACCAAAACCTTTAATCCAATGTGTTTTTCGAAGACTACCCGGACTTTTCCCAAAAAACATGGGAATATGACCAAAAGCCAAACAAGCTCTAAAGAGCCTTGCAGACTCTTTCATGCTCCCAATACCACTGCAGAAGTCCCTATAAGAGCTTAATTTCAGTGTTCGAATTTGCTTCTTATACTTCGTCTAATATTCTGGCCAGTCCTATTATTTTCGAGTTTGTAGTGTTCTATTAAGAAGGTTTCTTCATCGGTTACGAAGTTTGGTGAGTTCATCGTTCCACAAAGGGAACGCTTTGCCTTGTCTCCTTTACTAATAAAAAAATACACGCTTATATACCACTACCGCAGTTTGCTTTTTCTCACATAGGCGTCATGGGAAGACTTCGTTACCCGATGTAAAATATAAGTCTCATGTCGCTTAAGAAGCTCAAAAATCGTCTTGTAAATTAAATATTCATTATAAGGCATTTCAGCTGCTCCAATAATTACTTGATGAGATAAAGTGTTGAAATATTTAAAATGTTTTTCGTATTATAGTTTTAAGAGAAAAATCGTATCCCGTAGCTTTTTAATTTGTTCTAAGCAAATCTTCATCTGCCAGAAGATATGACATCAAACACTTTCACAAACCAACCATTATAAGTCAAGTGCAACTGAAGTAACATTAAGTGGAGACTTCTGCAACCGGAGTATTGTCATCAGCGACAGGAGCAATAAAAAGGACATTCATATCATGCGAATTCACAGCGAGCCAATGCAAACACACAGCGGAACGCTTTGACGAAAGTACATATTATATTTTACCACAATAACACAAAATACAGTGAAATAAAAAAACTCGCAAACAGACAAGCTGCTAACCAACCAACCAACCAACCAACCGACCAACCAACAACAAGGCTCACTTCACCAAATGATGAACCTGCGGCAACCAGCAGAAGCAAAGCAGTTGATGAACTTCATAGAGTGGTGGATGTGGAGCGAGGGAATGATGGTGGCTTGACGGCAAATATAAAAAGGACACTCGGAACTACTATTTAATAAATGAGCGTACTATGACGCGTTAACATATTTACATATGAACATATTATAAGTATGTACATATGTATGTATGCAAACATATTGCCGAGCAATATGAGGGTATGCATGGTTGCACAGATAAACAAACTAACGCCCAATGAATGAGCGCAACAAGCGAGGATCCAACCAGGCGAGGAATGGCGAAGAGCATTAGGGTGAAGTAGGAAAAGGCAATTGATGAAATCTCATATGTAAGCAGCAAACGTAGAATTGCTTTTGGTGTTGTTGTTGTTGTTGTTGTTGGCTGTTTACTTTACGGACCGACTGACTGACAAGCGAACATAAGCGAATATCAACGAATCCAAAAAAAAAAAAACAAAAAAAAAAAATACCAAAGGCAAAGAGCCATGACTGTGATAGTGAGGACAACAAGCGTTGGGGCACGTGTAGCGAAGGATCAAAGCGTGCAAGGGGAGGGGGACAGCAGCATAAATGAGTATTCGCATAAAAATACTCATTTTGACTAGGACATATGCAGCTGCTTTTGATGCGAATGTTGTTTCATATTGCGAACCGCCGAATGTATGAAGCATGTTGGTAGTTTATTTGCACACACATACTAAGTATTTGTATGTACGAGTATATTTGCGTTTGTGTGCACAGTTGGTCAATGACTAGCGAGCGGATGTGTGTGGTGGTAATGTTGGTAAACTCATGTCCTGTGGCAACTAATTAAAAGAGTCATTCATCACTGATGTGTGATGTGTGCAAATAGACAGTGAAAAAAATGGAGAAAAGCAAGCAGCATAACAACCAACACAATTATAAAGGGAAATACACATACATACATATGTGCAGTCTTCTTTTACCCGAATGGTAGGGCATAAGTGCCATGATATATTTCCCTATAACTAAAGAAATACTACTGTTAAAAAATAAATTAAACTAAAAGATAAATCCAGTGTGTATAATTTGTGTAGCACCGAGATCTTATGACTTGCATACGTCGGTACATAGACCCGACTTTAAAATTTTTTTCTCAAACGCTTATTGATTTTTATATGACAACAGTAAAATGTTGCAATGGATAACAGCAATGGTGGAAAACTAGTAAGATTAGATTTAAAATGTGGGTTCCAATGAGAAGAAGGAGAAGAGCAAGAGCTCATTTCATATAATATACTCCTTTGTTTTCCTCCAAAAGTTGCTTGAAATTGTGAACATACAAAAATTTCAATTTCCCCACCTGTAACTTCGTTTTGTTTTTATGAAGATATCTCTCTGCCAAAGAAATGCATCGAGTTGAATAAGTATACACAAAAAATGTTCTTCTCTTGCTAAACATGTTGGAATTTGCTCTTCAAATAGCGAAAATCTCGCTCAATTATGTGAAGGTTCCTTTAAAATGCATAAAAACCTACGTAAAATAAAATCTGTTTTCTGCCAAAGTTTGTATATTTTTTAGGACCTATTCATTCTCACTTTTCTGTGCTGTCTTTTTCAGTCAACATTTTTAAGTGTAACGTTTTTCATATCTTAGTAAAGGTAGGAGCGTGTTTTAATACTAAAAACATCCATTTCTTTAATCTTTTTCTATCAAGCAGTACCTACCGTTTTCTTTCTCCTGCAGAGTTTGGGTAAGTTTAGAATTATTTTAAAAGAACGCAATTATTTTAAACGAACTTGAATTTGCTAATAAAATGTGATTTTCGAGCAAACAAAATTTGTTAAAAGCAAAAATTTAAATGCTCTCTCGCTCTAGGTTTGTTTTATTTCAAAAGTGTACCCCTTTATGTATTATCCTTTGAAATCTTCTGAGGAGTAACGGAGTTTGAAAATAGAAAATTAGTGATTTTAAAGGACTCCATACCATTTTTATAACAAATTTGAACTTTGTTTTATTTCAGAAAACAAAAATGGGTAATGTTTTTTTGATATAGAACAATTTTAGTGGTGGGGTATTATAACTACGAATTTACTTTTCCCATAAATATTTGGACCACCCTAGTATGCACGTATGTGAAAGATATAATGTCACTTTACAAATTAATCACACTTGTCTTATGTACATATATATTTCAAATTGCGTTGTTATAAAGATTATTGAATTTGACCATTTTTAAACTTAGTTTCCGGCTCTCAAGGAAAATCCCAAGAAATATTTTTCATTATTTCCATTGTTGTAGACTTTCTTGATGAAATAAATACGCTCGGGAATTGTATCGCAGCTGAGCGTATCGGTAGGTTTAAAAATTTCAACAATTAGCTAGATATATTCATGTACTCAAAAAAGTTAAGTACTCCATAGCTATTGAAAAAATTTCGTAAACTTTTTACTCAAAGAAAAAGTATATTTTTTATAGATTTTACCAAAATTTTAACAATAAGGTAATATTATTTAATATTTTTAGTTTGAGTGCTAAGCTTGTCTTCGGTTTCGGCTTCACCAGGTTCGGCCACCAAAGTTATGTTCGATTTCGGTTCGACTTTGACCAAAAAAAACCTAACTTTGGGCAAACATATTTCAATTTTTTTTTTTAAATACTATTTTACAAATTTTGAAAGCTTGGGAATTAAATTATAGCAGTATGATATGCAGTAATGTTATTGAAATAAATTATTCATTAAATACGAGTTGGCCACGTTTCTTAATGGGCATGAACAATCAATAAAAGTTCGATTATGAAACAAATTTTTGTTATTAGACAATGTGGTAGTAGACACTCATCTATCGTTTGGTATTTTTTTTATTGAAAAGGCTATTTAGTGTTCCGTAATATAATTAAAAAACTTAAAAATCGTTTTAATAAGAGCGAAGGAGTTATTCTCTTAGTGCTTGAAAATGTTGGTTTCGGCTTCGGCCAAAATTGGTCAAAGTTCGGTAGGTCTGGTGCGGTAAATGTATAGACCTAGCTTAATTTCCAACTACATGTGAGCATCTAAGCATTGATACAACGCACGGCATCAGACAAACGAAATATTAGACACAATATATAAGTAGAAACCTCACTAATAACACTGCGGAACAAAATTTGGCGGTCGGAGATTTTTAAGTCGATTTAGGGTATTTTGGGGGCGCTGATTACGACAATAATATCAGTTTTGTCGAATTGGCTCTAGCTTTTCAAATAAAGGCTTTTAAATATTTCACGAAAAATTCTAATTAAAAATACCAATATGGATTTAAATTATATTTTTATTGCGCGCCTGTATAAAAATAATACAAAAATAAAAAAAAATATATTACTTTCATTAATTAATTTAAAAAAATTACAAAAAACTTTTTCTGCAGGACCTCCTATGATGTCGTTGCTCAGGACAATCCCGTATTTAGTTCCAGCAGTAGTCTGCCATCATGTGGTCGTCCCATCGACCATGGTATCTTTCTTCCATTATTTTTATGTCCTGGTGGAACCGTTCACCTTGTTCCTCACTGTAATCGCCTAGGGTGTCCGGGAATTTGTCCAAATGACTATGTAAATAATGTAATTTAATGCTCATTTCAGCTCCTAGTTTGCGAAAATTGAGAAGCATATCAGGAACTAGTTTTGTATTGTCTGGTGATTTATGATTTCCCAGACAATTTTTGACTACATTAACAAAGCTTAGCCAGTCTTCAGATTCAATTTGTTACATATGGTTTAAGAATTTAGTGTATTTTAGAAGGGTACGAATTTGAGGACCATCGAAGACCCATGCGTTTAATTTTTCCATACTAAGGACTGGAAATTTTTTGAACACATATTCGAAACAGTCTCCTGTCTTATCAAGGGCTTTGATGAACTGTTTCATTAGCCCAAGCTTGATGTGAAGTGGTGGTAGAATGATTTTTTCTCGGCTTATCATTTGGCCATGAACCACATTTGCTGTTCCTACCTCCATATTTTCTCTCACCGGCCAGTCCTTTCTAATCCAATGTTCATTTCTTGCACGACTGTCCCATAAACATATAAAACAGGGTATTTAGTATACCCACTTTGTTGGCACGCGGTCGATAAAGTGCAGCGGCTGGCAGGGACTGTTAGAGTTTTCAGGTATTTAGGCGAAGTCGTCGAATTAATGTTTAGTTGTATTAACTCACCCGACTTAACCGGCTGCCCTTGCTCTCTTGCAAGGGAAATAAAATATTTAAACCAACGAACTACTTGTTTTAATAATTTATATAACAAAACTTATTGAAGAATAATTAAATTAATATAACTGGAACTGGGTCATATAATTTTTTTTCATTAATTTCTTAAGTTTCGTTTATCTCAAGAACTAGAGCCAATCCAAAAAAAAAGAAGCAGGCTGTGTCAGAGACACGGCCATTAAGTTTAACGTAGAATACGCCATCCGATAAGACAGAAAACATATGTAACAATAAATGATAAATATTACAAGCAAATGAATTTCTTTATTTGATAGTTACTTTGGATGATATACATAAGCTTATGATAGGAAAAATAGGATAAAAATGTTTTTAAATTATCAATTAAATTTCTCGCAAAAACGAAGTCAATGGCTGTTATCAATAGTAAAGATAAATGATAAATAACATACGCGAATCAATTTTACTATTTTTTTTGCAGTGCTTGGCAGCATTTTCTCTTCTTTTACTCTACTTTAACTTGCCCGCCTAAAATTATGCAATACAAATAAAGGGCTGCACGAGTACATTTAAATCGCCCAACAGCAAACACTCAACCAAACACCACACACATATTTGGGTGCATGTGTTTATACAACTTTCATTTGAGAAATTTAAATATTAGGAAGATATCAACCAACATGAAGTGTATGTCAAACGAAAGCTAACATCTTCATTTGACTACAAAAAAAAAAAAAAAAAAATTAATCGAGTCGTTTCCTTATAATTAAAGAAATAGAGATTACAACAATAAAAACCTGACATTGGTGCCCATACCGTAAGGTAAGACGTATTCTACGCCAAAAGTAAAAACACAGTTCGTAAGCCTGCTACTAATGTTAATAAAAACTATTAACAACATCATGACCGCAGGTTTTTTTTTTAAATTTTTGTTACGTAGTGTAATTTAAGGTATGGTAGAGAACCTAGCACTACTTATGCGATGAAAGTACCACGAGCTTTGAACTGCTCGCCGAAAATCCGGGTAATGATTGTAAAGATCTCGTTGCTTAATCCATAGAAGAATTCACGAAGTAAAATCACAGCTCTTGATCGCATTTAAAGAATTGACATGTTAAAATAAAGTCATCTTGTAATCTTTTCGACTTAAAATTGTCAGTAATTTACAATTTATTGCTTTTAGAATTCAAATCTAAATAAAATTTAAGGGAAAGAATTTTCTTTTAACTGCATAAAATTAGTTGGAAAACTTACATAGCATTCAAGGCATCTGATGACCTGCAGTAGGCCTCAATTTAAATAACTGAAACGTCTTGAATTTGTTAACTAAAAACATGTTGATTCATATACTAAAGAAGTTTCAGTGATTCCCATATTAAAATATAATAAAAATCCTTGGCGCTCCTTAGGGACGCAACGGGGTTAGGAAGCACTAAACCTTTTAGATTATATTTTTTTATTTATTTTTATTTGAAACAATGAATGTCAAATGCACCCGCCAACTTGCTTGTAAGATGCCAATCACATGCTGATCTTTTAATTAAGTTATATACATATACATATATTTTTTCATTTAATTCAAAACGGAAGATGTTGTCTTTACTTTTTTTCGTTTAGAACATTTTTTAAAATTTTTGCTTCATTGCAGACTTTGGAAATTCCATTCATTGGATTTTAAATTGTTTATTTTTGCCTAAAAGCAAAAATTTTGAAGCCATAGGAAATAGTTTTTCGAAAAGTATTAGACTAATTAGCTTGGCATTTCCTACCCTCTTCAAATTTTGATTAGCAAGTGAATTAACATTTTTATTTTTATTCATCCTGACTTTATTTAATAAATCTAGTGTACATTTTGATTGATAACTTTGCAAAGTAGTCGGCTAACAATTTAAACTCTAATGTTCTTCTATTCCTCCATGAGAATATTGTTTACAGAAGAGGGCGAAAATATCAGTTTTCAATACTGTTAAGTCAAAATATTCCATTATATTTCCGGTACGAGAAACATGACTATACATATTCATGGAAGGTAACTAAAATAAAGTTTGAGAATATTTCATTGTCATTGCTGTTTTGTGTAAATATTAACTTTTACGAAAACAGTTTATCAAGCTTTTGCTTGTGGTCTCTAGTTCCCTTTATATAGATATATAGATACCATACCAAAAGTAAGCAAAGTTATGAAATTTTAAAAATAAAATCGATACTTTTAACATCGAAATCTCCTACTCAATTTCTACCACTTGTAGGGCATGCCTTATCCATATCCCTTTAGCTATTCAAGTATGGGGCTCATAGGTGGACCCAAAATGATAACTGAACACATATTTTTTCAAACACCTAGGATCCGAAAGAAATAATAACCAGAATTAATTATAGCTGTCATATTCTTAGCTTCATAAGAGTTGCTAAAATACAAAGCATTTTTCTCTCAAATTGTTCTTTATTGAATAATACATAGATA
The DNA here is from genome assembly GCA_951828415.1 of Anomoia purmunda. Lineage (NCBI taxonomy): Eukaryota > Metazoa > Arthropoda > Insecta > Diptera > Tephritidae > Anomoia > Anomoia purmunda. The sequence goes on from OX639996.1 coordinate 94,165,108, forward strand.
CATAAGAAAAAACAACAATTACAAATGCGTACACATTTTTGTATACCGGCAACAATAACAACGAATAAAGAATCTAAAAACTGCAAGCGAGGATATGAAAAATTTCCACAAAATTAAATTATGCGAATAGTTCACTAAATGTATTTCGCTTAATATATATTTTTTTGTCGTGCAAAATTAATAATGCCACTTTTTCGTAGAGGACAGAGAGCTATAGTGTGGTAATTTTTGCTTCTCGTTCTTTGTTTTTACTTCGTCGCTGTTTTAGCAAATAAAAATATGCTCATAGATGTATACATTTATATTTCCATTTTGCAACTTTTTATTATTTTGTTTTATGACAAGCGAAAACGGTTGCCTTAATCAACTCAGCTATAGCAAGTTTCCCTCTTGTATTTTTCAAAACACATACATATCGTAGATCTAAGGCGTGCGCAAAATAAATTCACATCTTAATGAAACATTTTTGACTTGTTTCTCAGCCAGCAAGTCGCTGTCAGTGGTTATTCGCAAATGACTTTTGCATGGATGGTAGGTGTTGTATAGTAATTTATATACATATGTAAATGCTTGTCGCTTGTTTACATTTCGTGATTGTCGTCAAAATGGTAGAAAGGCCTTCAAGGAGGTGATTTCTTATGACACAATGCCACTCTCCGGTCTCCCAGACTACCTTGAAATTAGAATTATTTTAATCAACTATGTAGAGTCAACTTGAAAATATCTCTTTACAGTCCGGAAATTATTCTGAATATGGCACAATGTCGAAACCAGTTTGTCTCCTAACCAAACTTGACAAAGGATGATGAAAAATCGTTCCAATATACATCATCTTTACATTTCGTTTAATTAGAAAACATTCAACTTAAATTAGTAAGATAAACGTGTAATGTAAATATACATAATTTATATATATATCAAATCAAAATAGTAATTTTTATTTTAGCCCTTTAAAATAAAATGTTTACAAATGAACTCTTGGAAAAGATCTAAAAAAAATATTAATGCTTTATTTTATTTGCACTTTAAATAATTAAATTCAAATAGATTTCACAGCTATGATCAGCTTCGTTGCATTTTTCACTTTGTTACTTCCATAATCAAATAAATAAATAAAAACATAACCCAGTCTCACAGACCATTTAAAGCAGAAACCGCTGAATGTCCAGTAACAAAGATCGCTCTTACCACTGAAAGAATGAGATACTAGTTCTCTAACAATATTTGTGATGGCACAGTCTGACAGACTGGAGGGTGTGTGATAGAAAGTTCAGGAGATGTTAACCGCTGTTTTCAGCTCTCAATTGAAGGGCAGTCTTCGAATTTTTTTTTTCGGTGATCTTCTCGTAATTTACCTTATAAATTGATATTTTGTACTTGATACTTTCAAACCTATATTTTTTTTATGAATCGAGTACTTGAACCCTATCGAATTCGCGAATAAAATTATTTACAACACATTACGACCCGTAACCATGAAAAAATCGTAATCGACATTTTTTCAAAATTTTATTTTTGTTATAGAAATGTGCATCTAGAAATTTCTGGTAAAAAAGTCGCTAACACGTTTTTGAATATCGGATATATGGATATGAGAGTCAAGCGCAATGAAAATATTATTACGGAATGCAAGGCACGTATCAAGGTCACACTATAAGCTAATCCACTTTAATCTTAGGTAACGCCTGTCATCTGCTGTCAACTGACCCGAAAGAGAACCGGTATTTGAAAACTGAAGTCTTTAAATTCAGCATGTCAAACGAACACCCTAATTGGTACTTGTGCGAACACTTTCTAATTGACAAACACATAAAGTTTTATGGAAAACTACTCGTGTACTCGGGCAAAGAGCGAAAAGCTTATTTGCCGACTTCATAAAGAGATAGAGAGACAAATATAATAGCAGTAGTGGTAATAGTCGCTAGTAGTAAGTAGTAGTAATAATTGGGGAAATAATTAGTATCAGTAGTAGTTAGTAGTGGTAGTAATTATTATTAGGGGTAGTTAGTAGTAGAAGTAGAAGTTATAGGAGTAGCAAGAGAACAGGTAATTAGTAGTTGCAATAGTAATTAGTAGTAATAGTTATAGTCGAGACCCAGTCCCGAACTACTGAAAGGTCGCGAAATCATCCCGGAATATCTAGTCCGAAAACAGTGTCGAAATGGTCCAGAACTTCTCCTCAAATTTACCCAAGCTATATGTTTTTTTTGTTTTAACGAGGAGGAAGCGTTGAAAGCCAGACCCCCCAAAAATTGTCTGTGAGAGACTTGAACCCTACCTAACACTCTTCTGTCTGTCAAAATACTAATCCCTCCAGTACTACCGTCATGTATTTCGTCGGGAGATGGTTTGTGCACTAAGCTCTACGTCCGTTACAGTCTGTTCCTTGTCTTGGCAGCAATTGTGCCACTTTTTCATTGCAAGCAATATACCCTTTACCAATGCCATTTCGACAATCTGCACATATTGTATAGCACTGTTGAGACAGTCGGAATGGACGGAATTCCTAAATTTCGTGTTATGTAGACGGTTCGAAAGCTATATATGTAGGTACGTACGTACATGTACGTATGTACGTGTGAACTGATGAAAATGCATAGTATATAATTTTATTTAACTATGCACAGATGCATGTATATGAATGCATATACACACACACTGATATGTCCCAACCTCAGTATGCATGTTTGTTTTTTTGTCATATCAGCGTCATGTAGTGACTGTGGCGCGATATCGACACGACTTGCATTACGTGATGTAAAAAAATCACTCTCATGTCGGTAAAAAAGTTTTATTTCAAAAAATGCGACTGAACTTCACTTTGAATTTAGTATCGATAATTTGGGTATCGAGTCTTTGAAATTCGACATATATGGGTACCCAATTGTTTAAGAGCATTATTTTGAATGAGTAGGGGAGACCGGGGTATTATGAGCCACGGGGAATCGTGAGCCAGCGCCATCTCTTTTTTTCTAGTGAATCATTACAGCTGTAATAACTGTTATCGACTTGCCTCATTATAACCTAACATTTTCACTGTCAGTGAACATGTGCACGCGCATTGATACTTTGAAGTGATAATAAATTGAAATTTATTGATCTCGATGTATCATTTTTACTCCGTGTGACGTTCATTATTGCGACCTTGTTCTACGAATTGAAGCAGGTAACTATGTTTATAATATTCGTCTGACTTCAGGCTTTCGAAATGACAAAGAAATTTAGCATGCAGTTAGCATTTTTAAATTTATTTTTGGCCATTTTGTAAAAACATGGGTTCGGGGAATTGTGAGCCGCTTTTCTCGGGGAATTGTGAGCCACTCGGTTCTTGACATTTACCGAGATAACTTTACGTGTTTGATGTTTTTTTCATTGTTATTGTAAAATTGAGGCTTCGCAACTAAGTGAAAAGAAGATGGGTGAAGACGATGACGATGCCGACAATCAGCGCCGCATTGTTCTTGCTGACGGAGATATTGCCGCTCATGAGGAAGGGGCCATACCTGTGCCTTCAACAAGCACTGGACCTTCAACAAGTGATGCATCTTCAAAAGTCTCTGATACTTCGACAGAAAATCTTCTCGCCGCATTGCAGGCTGTCTTACCATTAAAAGCTGGCACGCCAGCTAAGAAATCGAATGGCGGCCGTAAATCAATGAAATCAGCTATTTTGACATCGCCAGAAGTTATATGTGAGCTTCGTGATAAGGCCGAGAAAAAGCGGGAGAGAAGCAAAAAAGGCGATGCACCATCAGCGAAGAAGCAGAAAGTTCGTGGCAAATCCAAGACAATGCAGAAAAAACAACCGTCTCCAACCGATACTGACGTGGAAGAGGATGTTGATTTCTGCATAATTTGTATGAAAAGTATGCCGAAAAAGATGAACCGCCAAAACACCATCCATTGCAACGTCTGCGATCGCGCAGTTCCCTTGAAATGCGCCAAAATGACCGCAAGTTATTGGACTTGCAAGCATTGCATTTCAGATTAATTTTTAACACCTGTAACATTTTTTCTTATTGTTTAAAAATATATTGCGATTTAAACACATTAGTAAACATTTTCTAACAAATATCATACATTTCAGTTGCCTAATTTGTTCATTTATCTAATTTAAAAGGTGGCTCACGATTCCCCGAGATTTTTCAAACTGAAGCAAATTCAAGTTTTTTTCAATTGCCTGGGGATCATCTTATATGAGGATATTCGATAAGAATACTGTGACAGAAAGGAAGGTTATTCTTTACACTACAACATACGGCGTTGAAATTTTACAGAAAAATTGACTTTATAACAACTTTTTAGCAATAAAAAAAAGTGGCTCACGATACCCCGGTCTCCCCTACTATATTGATACTTTGGGCCCGTAATTCTTTTATTTTTTTAACTACTTTCTTTGCATATGTTTGTATGTATGTATAATTGTGTGCCTTAATTAGATTTGGTAAGGAGTAGTTTAAGGTTTGAGAACAAAATTCAGATACGGCAAAGTTACAAAGTAATATTCATTAAAATTTTATTTACTGAGAACCAACTATTTACCACATTTAGGGATGTGAGCAGTCTAGAACTAGAGCTTTTATTCAACTATTTATTAAGTTGTTTGAGAATAGTGCGCCCACGAGCTGCGACGGCAACCTAATAACGTTTTCTTTACGCGAAAAAATTTTGCCTTGTGTGTTTTTCTCCCACCCTTCCCAGGTTTCGAGAAAAGAAAACGCCATAAGTCTTGAGCAAGTAGAATAAGTGCAAGGTACTTGAAATTACATTATTTTAGGAAAAATTTTAATTTATTTTAATATGGCAGTGGCTTAAGTTTCTGTATCTGGAAATTACTTTCGTTGAGCTAAAGACGTCCGGCTACAGTTTTTTAATTAGTTAATTGGGTTATTTTTATTTATTTATTAGATATTATTTTGTTTAATAAATTTTTAAGCTCGCATATATTCATCACACTCATATTCCCCTCTCTCATTCAACTATCCAGTGCCGAATATCTCTGTGACAAACTCTACCAAAAACAAGCAATAACAATAAACTGTTGGTAAATAACCACGAAGCGACAACGCGGTCACTCAATGCTGTCGCATACAATGTGTGATTTTGATGAATTTGACAGTTGTGGGTGTTGATGCTGACAGTTGCACGTCAATGCGTTGTTATCTATGCGCGAACAGGCAAAGCGGGCAAAGCAAACGTGGGCTGGACAGCAGCAAGTCGACCGCAAAGCTTTGATCAGCAGAGGAATAGTGGAAGAGAAAGAGAGAAAGGGAGAGTAGGGGGAGGCGAGGGATGCAAGGATAGACAATCGAAACAGCAACAACCTCAAACATAAACACATAAATGCAAATGTGCATATAGAAATTTATTTACATATACAAATATATGTATGTATGTATAGTTGTGTGTTGTAGTTCGATGTTCATAGTTGTTTGTCACTCATACGCCCCGTTGCACGCATGAAATATTACATTGCAAATTTTATTGCTACCGTGTTTGCGTGTGTGTACAGCATTGAAGCTTGAGTGATTAACAACAGCGAAACAACAACTAGCCAAACTAGCATATTTGCTACTACAACAAAAACAATGAGCAAATATTGTTTGTTTGTTTATAAGTTTATATAACTAATATATGCAAGCTAGTCGCTAATAAATTGCAACATTCTCGCGCACCGCCACAAACCCCATCGATTCGTTGCAACAATAGAAACAACAGCAACGCGAGCAACAACGATAACAGCAGCGGTAGCAATTTGGAGAATTTTCTAGCCTGACAACGCTGCGGCCTGCGGTCAACTACCATCTATAAATATATTGTGTTATGTGTATGGCGGAGGTGAAGGACGTCATTGTGGCATGTGCGGCTTACATTGCTGAAATAATTATAAATATTGTTATGGGTTAGCAGTTATACACAAATGCATAGACATACACACATACACACACGAGACTGTATACATACATACGCATGCAAAATATGAATGCTAACAAATTTGTGTATTTGCTAGCTCAGTCCATTATTGCCATTGTCCACAGGCTATACTATATACAAATGTATGTATGTATGTCGTATTGATTCGTAAATAAAAAGTTGTTTTTGTTACAGCATTTTACCAATTATTATGGCTGCTAGCTGTTGCTGTTGTTGTCGCTTTTGTTGTTAAACTCCAGCACATTCAATATCGTTGTCATGAACCTGTTTTCTGATTTTTGTTGTTGTATAGTGTAATACCATTATCAATGCTTGTTGATAGCATTGCCGGTTTTTATACTCCCTAAGCCAGGGCTCCCCATCCCTCCTTGATTACCGCATCGATGGTTGACAATTTTGGTTGTTATTATTCCAAATTTTTCTCTAATTTTATTGCTACATGGAATTGTGAAACTCTCTCACTTTTGTTGATATTGGCTGCCTGTTTTGCAATTGAATTATGCATGCAAAAATCTCAATACCAGTTAATATGCATATATGTTTAAATATGTATGTAAGCGTGTATGGATATGTTAAATCTTGTAGCGTTATTACAATTCCATTTTTCAAATCAAATGCAGAACCGCAAAACTCATAATAAAACTGCATAATGAAAATTTTTCAACTCATCGAGTGGACTAATACAATTTAACGCATAAACAATGGAATATATTAAGTATTGTGTGCACACTGTGCACTGGGCATGTTGTTTGTGTCCTTGGCTTTCATTGGTCAAAACTGATTTTACTTAAATTTCGAATGATATGCAAACTAGCATTAATCGAAATTTTGCGATTGAAATGGCTTTATCCTTTTTTATATGCCGAACACAAAAATTATGTGACTTTCAACTTCGTGTTGAAAATGTAAAATAATTAAAAATATAATAAAGTGTGTTTTTTCTTAGACGTGGTCTTTTTGACAGCAGCTAATCGATTTATATCCAGTTTGGCTAGCCATTTAATAAGAAACTTACTCAAGTACATACTCTGATAGAATGTTTGCAAATCGAGAAAGATGTTATTACCAAAATAATGGTTTGGTTCGCGCGACACATTGCACATCGATTGCTGCTGCGGCTATTGCTGCTGTGGAGCAAAGTATCGAAGAAGACCTGAATGAGCCCATAATAGAACTATGACTAATGATTTTGTCGTGCCTGAATTGGAGGACGTTGATGTGGATGGCCTTTGGTTCCATCAAGACGGCACTACATGCCATACAGCCAACGAGACTGTAGATTTATTGAAGGGAACTTCTGGTGAGCGCATTATCTCGCGTCGTGGGTCTATGGCGTGCCCACCAAGACCGTGCGATGTAATACCGCGGGACTTTTTTTTGTGGGGTTATTTGAAGTCGCTTATCTACACAAATAACCCCGAGACGATTGACGCCTTGGAAGAGAACATTTGGCGCGTTTTTGCGGACAAACGGGTCCCAATTGCTGCAAAAAGTGGTCGAAAGTTGGGCCTCTCGGCTGGAATTTATTTGAGTCAGCCGCGACAGTTACTTACCCGAAATCATTTTTAAAACATAATGGAAAACCTTTACCTTTATAATAAAGTTAAATTCTTGGCTTTATCTTTAAATATATTCATTTTTATTTCTTCGTGAAAACCACATGTCTAAAAAAAATACTCATCTGACATCCGTAATAAATCTTGTATGATTACGCGACTCGCATCTAGAAACCGAAACATTTTAAAACCATCTAACAGATATCAGCAAAAACATCAGAAATGGGTCAACATTAGTGAAATCGCTCAGATAAACTGTTGGCTGCTCTTTTTTAAGAGTCCATTATAAATCGATAGCCATATGTCGTCCACAGTGTTTCCTATACCTATTTGTTGTTATAACTTTTTTTTTAACAAGGTAAAGCTATGCATAGCATTTAGTTCAAATTTAAATATCTCGATAACCACTGGCCCTATTTTACTGATTTAAAAAGCTATACGACGTATAACTTATAAGATATTATAATTTATCTACATTTCATATAATATTGAGTACAAACTTAGGAATAAACTAAAAAAAATTTGATACGAATGGCTTTTTATGACAACTATGAGGAAACCATCGAATACGTTGGCTCCAACTCCTTTAATAGAGTTTTGCCAAAGTTAAGCGATCACTTCCACGAGATTAGATACCAAGTATACCAAGCATTTTGTCGTTGTACTAGAACCTGCAAAAATTATTTTGGTTTTAAATTTCAATAAATTCATCAAATTAAAAGAAACTTTCAAAATAGAAAAATTCATATCCTGGGTTATTCTATTTACTTGATGCAAGACAATGTCTGGTTTATGAAATTACAAATTTAACTCTGAGTAACTTATCTCTTTATTTATAAACTTAACTCCGGATTTCTTTCAAGGGGCCCTAATATTTGACATAAGAAAACAAATCCCATTTTTGAGGTTATCAAAAATTTATTTCCCCTTTTCAGAAAAAATAATCTCATTTAAAGATCAAATTATAAAGAACATAATGTCCTTTTACAATTTTTGGCATCGGCATAACCAAACAAGTAACTCTTTGTACAGCATTACACGGTGTCATTATTAAATGTATAAGAATGTAAATAGGACCGAGTCAGCAAACGGACCCCGCTATTAGTCGAGGTATGCCTTCACTTTGCTTTGTAGTTCATTTCATCCCTTTGTTCATATTAACTGCCTACTAACAACGGGCGAATCATTTAAAATTAAGTTTTATCTTCTTCTAAATTTGTCTACAAGTCTCTTATCATGCCCATGCTATTGTACGGCGCTGAAGCATGGGCACTGTCAGCATCGGATCAGACGGCCCTTGGAGTGTTCGAGAGAAAGACTCTTAGAAAGATTTTTGGACATTTACGGCTTTGCGGAGGCGAATACCGCAGACGATAGTACGATGAGCTGTATGAGCTTTACCGCGACATAGACATAGTCCAATGAATTAAAATACAGCGGCTACGTTGGCTGGGACATGTCGTGCGAATGGACGAAAATGCTCCAGCCCTGAAAGTAATCAATGCGGTACCAGCTGGTGGTAGTAGAGAAAGGGGACGGTCTCCTCTGCGTTGGAAAAACTAAGTGAAAACGGACTTGACGTCACTTGGTATTTCCAATTAGGGCGCCAGTTAGCTGGAAGAAGGAGTGACTGGCGCAATTTGCTAAACTCGGCCAAAATCTCGTAAGAGGTAGAGCCAATTAAAGAAAGAATAGAAATTGGTCTTCACTGAATCTTAATTCGCTGAACTTTGTGTATGGTACTATAAAGGTCCAACAGCTCATCGTTCTGGTATCCGCGGTTGGAGAATCTCTCTCTCGAGTACTGCAAGGACCGTCTCTTATAGAGTGTGGTTTTAATTGGTCGTAAGGACTTTACTACGCAATTCTCTACTCAGGCCAAAGTAATTCTTGTCAGAAAGAAAGAGTTTCCATTGGATTTTGTAGCTGACATCAATGTTGGTGCCAATGCTGATTCTAAGTTTGTCTAACTGAACTTGATTTTTTAATTCACGTTACATGTATTTTATTCTGCTTTTGCGTATGAGGTTTCCAGCCGTAAAAGCAAAAACTAATTTTATATAAATATTGACAACTCTTACGCAAAACCAAAAAGAAAGTGAATTCTTTAGTTCTACTCATGATACGAAAAATAAAGGAGAATGATAGAATACAAGATTGCGCCTTTGCTCGGCGAAGTAACAGATATCGTAATTGGTAAACAAAAATACAGGGGAGCGAAAAATTAATAACTTCTAATATTTCAGTGGAAAACGAGCTTTAATTGTGCTAAGCTGTATAAATACGATTTATAAGTAGAGATTTAATAATTATTAGTGAGGATTGTCCAATTCGGAAAAACCGAATTAGCTGAACTTCTGAAGGCGTCACATTTAGTATTCAGTACACCGTGATAAATAAAGGTAGTTTTACTTTTTCTTCTCAGCCGTCATTGCTACTGTGTGACGTTAAGTGTTTTTGGCATTTTCTTTTGAAATGTGGCAACCACCATATATATGAGAAAGTGAATTAAAATTAATTAGATATTTCTTTTAATTAAGAAAAGAAGGGTCTACGTTCGGGCAAAACCAAATTTTAATTGCCTGTCGCATTCTTTAATAATAACATAAATTTTAAAAAGTAACGACCATCTTGTTTTGAAAATTTAAATTGCTTTTATTTATTTAATAATAATAAAGTAGAAATTTTTTGGCCTTTAACCTACGACGCCTATTTTCCAATATTACATTCAGCGCCCAGAGTTCGAACGAATTTGCTAAAAAATTTAGAAAAATATGAAATATTTTGTAACATAAGCTGGATATTTAGGAACTTTGACAATTCTTAAAGCGATTACAAAAAAGTTGGGATACCCTTTTCTCGATTCTCAGCGGTTTGCATGCAGGTTAACTCAGATGCATCCAACCACTTTTCTGCGAAATATTTTAACCCTGTAAAAGAATAAACTGAGTATTATATAAATATATATATATATCTGTGATTGTCCTTATTTTTATGTGCAAAAATTATTTAATAAAATATTAATGATCGAAAAGACTGGAGAACCAAATGCACCAACTTCAAACCTCATTCCCAGATCTGCTGTACGAACAGACCGAAATTGCATTAGGGTAGAACAGGGGCTGGAATATACGGCCCCAATTTCAAAATTCCTTGTGAATATACCCAACTATATTTCAGGAAGAAACGCTTGCCATAGGAATTTGTGCTAGAGAATGTCTGCGCAGGAAAATAAGAGAGGAAAATATATATCTGCTCCGGCGGTCTAGCGGCTTTTAAGGCTCTAAAATCACCTCTGAACTGGCATTTGGGTGGCTGACTCTTCTCAACAAACTAGGACGCTTAGACACCTCAACTGTAGGATGGGTTCCTGGTCATGAGGGGCATGATGGAAAAGAGAAAGCCGATCATTTAGCAAACCTAGGTGCGAATATGGCCTTTATTGAGCATGAATCGTTTTTGTGGACTCTCCAAAAGCCACTCTAACGAAGTCGTAAGAAGACTAGATGTCAAGCAAAACAAATCCTTGGGGATTACCGAGACAGTTACTTTCACTAAGTAAAGCGGACTTACATACTCTATGGGCGTATCTGATTGTCGTTTATTTGCAATTTAATTCGAAAACTCATAGCATGTTCTCTGTAATTGTTCTGCACTAGGCGGACAAAGGCTCCGTCATCTAGGTGACATCGTTGTCCAATCACATAAACCATGGAGCAACTACCGTTTCAAAAGAAAAATCTGGTCATAGAGCCTTGCAGGCTATAAAATAATAATAAAAATTACACCAGCCCGTGTACTTATTTTAATTAATAAAGTCCTGTCGCTAACATAAAACTACAAACATACACAAACAAAACGAGCACTATTTGTCTCACTAATACTGTTTTTGTTTATCGAATTTACAGGCACTCATTTGATATAATTTTTTTCATTCTAACCCATTCAAAATTGTCTATGCTCTTTTCAGTTGACGTTGTATACTATTGCCTTTGATAATTATTTTTTTTTTTTGCGATAACTTTGTATGCGCTTTGCTAGTTTGCTGGGTTTTTATCTGATTTCGTAGCTAAAATTTTAATTAAAATATTCAGCCAATGCAGCAGGGCATCACTAGTTGTATAGGGACTATAAGTTTATTATTTCTGATTTCGTTTTGATGTTTGCTTGGTTTTTTCAACCGACTATCTACTGTATGAAATCTATTGTGTGCTTGTGTTAAATAACGTCCTCGTTTGGTTCGTGAAATGTGTGGATTGTAAATTCAAATAAATATATAGAGAAATGGTTATATAAGATATTTCAGTTAGTTTTGTTTATGATATAAAATGTGATAAATGCGAGCTGAACCGTGTACATAATATTTCAATGATTACTATATTAGCCAGCTCATTACTGGATTGATTATGAGATTATTGTCACATTTTAATACCTAAAGGGGAAAAATAAACATGTTCGTAAAAAAATATATTAGAATTAATACACTGATACTGAAAAATTGTGGAGAGATAGAATAACGTTTATTATAAAGATCAATTTCAGTTATCTTGTGATACTTCGGATGAAATCTAAGCGCAGTTCGTTAATAAGCTATCCCCTATAGCAGGTGGTTATCTGCTACCTGAAGCCTTTTGAGTTATAGAAACGTGTTAGGTTAGATAAATATCGACTCTCACAACTGCTCACCACTAGAATTCCCACATTTTTCGGCCTCTTCTTATCGCCGCTGCAGAAGACATTGGATTTCAGCGATCCAGGGAACGACTGGTTTGATAAAGAATGCTGCGATAGGGTGCAAGGATAGGGAACCCTACCGGTGTTGATAGAGAAAACGTGATTGCGACGAATTTGTGATGCTTACCGACATGAAAAGTCTCCGAAAATTGTACAAAAGGAGCAAAATTTACTCTGAACTTGATATGGTTTTTGTGAGAAGGGTTTTCATGGCAGAAATTCACTTAGCGCACACGGATGCCGAACAACAAATTCACCGGCGATTATGGATCACTGTGCATATGTGCTATTTAAGAATGCTGATCAAAAGCTAGTGAACCTCTAGCTCATTTTCGGAATATTGTCAGACTAATGCACGTCCGCCGAATGTAGTTAAAGTGGGCTCTGTTCCAGGCCTGGGACTTTTAAGAGGGCCCATATTTCCGGTATCAAAGGAACATTTTTTCATTATCTCATGCGCATCCTCCGCTGAGATGCCGCTTATTCAACAAAAGACGTACCACAGTGTAACCAGTAGAAAACCTGAGCTGAATAATTCGATGGGGTCGAACATTTAAGGGGTGAAATTAAACCATAAGGTGTTGCTATTGAAGAACAAAAAATATTATCACAACTTTTTACGTAAGAAATTGTAGAATAATTTATGAAAAATATTCAGCACAAATATGTATTTATCATCAAAGTTCGTTTTTACCTATATTTCTTTAAAGAAAAGCTAACTCCCGTATAGCAACTGACAAAATGAGAACGTTCAGTTATGTTCAAATACTATTTCATACCGATAATGTATACTCCTTTATTAACAAAAATTGTTTGTATTTAGCTTAAATTTTGGTTAATTTTTCTGGCTCACCATTACCATAGCCCAGAGTTGTATTTAAAGCAATTGCTCGACGGAGTAATAAAATTATTTCGGCTCACATCGTTGCTCTCATTTCAAAATAGTCCTTGTTTATTAAATATTTATTGCACTAATTGAATGCAACAATTTCGTAATTTTTTTCGTGAAAAAAAAGTTGCCTTCAAGTAAACTCATTAGCGCGTAGTCATAATTAGATTTATAGGGCGTATTCATAGCCAAAAGTAAGTTAGTACTAAAAGTTAGCTGTAATTTTTTGGCATAATTTTCAATTAGTTATCTGTCAAAAATACTTCGTCTAAATTAAATACCACCTACGCCCTAATGCCAAAAAACTACAACTGACTTTAAGTATGATCTTAATTTTGTTTATGAATACGCCCCAAAATTTTAATAGTTAACCGGCAACAAACTTTAAAGCCGACCTTCTACATGATCAAACTTGATCGAAAAAATAAAAATCAAAGAATAATGATAATTTTGATCGAAAAAATAAAACTAACAAAATATCGATGAAATACGTTCGGAAGAATTGAAATCCAGCAAGAACGATTATTGTTGATTGACAAAACATTTTTTAAATAAAAAAAAGGTCAGATTTGTATAGCGTATAGCATAAGGATTCGAACGATATATTCTAATTTTGTTTTAAACGAATTCTTGGTACTGATTTTTCGATCCGAAAATATCATTTATAGCCGCTATAATATACAGTTTAACCAGGGTATGCAACAGTTATCTGTTTTATAAAATAAAAATTGTAATTTAATCGTTTAATTCTTTCATAAAGTTTCATTCATCGAAATTTTTGAATTTCAATACTTCGATAATCAATTGGAAAAACTAAAAACGTAAGTAATTGATTTTTTAGTATTTTTAAACAGTTTGAGTGAGTTTTGCTTTTACCGAAACTTTCTCCACAATTTTTCAACCTTTTTTTTTACTCTCTCCAAAAATTTTAATCCAAAAGTTATTCAGTTGCAGTTTACCGAGAAAAACACTTTCTTGTTTTCGGAAACAAAAAAGTTAAGTGATGAACAACAATTCAATAAACACCATTATCAACACAAGCCATGAAAAATTGCAAAACATTGCAGTCACTGAATCTAATCGCAATCATCAAAGCACCATCAGCTCAACAGCTGGCTATACTCTCATCCAATGCACCTGATTCTTCATAATACTGATAAAAAAAAACTTCGAAATGACAGAAAAAGAAAAATAAAAACGTCAACGTTACCCCACCATAACGCGCTCCACTAGGCTCCCCGTTTTTCTTAAAATGCTTTCAAAGCGCTTAGTACTCTAACCCTTTTCATATTGTTGAACAAAAACAACAGACACTAAGTATAAACTTCAAATTTAATCATGATTAAATGATAAACATTTTAATTGCGCATTTTACCTTTTTTGGGGTGCCACTTTTACTCGGCGTTGAACTGTGGTGACGTGGATTGTAGCTTCATTAATATTGGTACCTTAGTTGCTAGTGCTGACTAGACAAAAGAAAAGCAGAAAATTGGTCCTCTCTCATCGCCGTTACTCTTTTCTGCTACTTATCTCAACTCGCTGTGAATTTAAATTTGTTTGTCACCTTATTTTTTTAACATTTTAAAAAGTTTGTTGCTTCCGTATTCCTCTACAATGTTTAGGAGACCAATTTTCACTGCTGCCAACTGAGTTGATATGCCTGAAAGTGTGCTATTATCTACGCGATCCTCAAAACTCAATTCCTTACTAAACACTTCAATATTCTACTGTAAGTTAACATTTTCTTTGTTTTTTTGTTTTACTTTGTTTTGCTTTGCAAATCTTATTGCCCTTTGAGCATACCTTCTTTGAAATATTGCTCTGCTTTTTTTTCAAATTCTTCAATTGAAATGTTTAATTCGGCATTTGCATACGCTGGCAATTATATTTGTTTTCATTTCAATTCACTGCACTTCTTTTGTGCGTTTAGTATTCAGCTGTCGCTGTTGTTGCTTTTGTTATTGGCTTAAATTATCTCTAATTTTCTTTTCGTTTATGTATTTGTTTTTGCTGTCCTGTTATTTGATAATTAATTATTATTTCAACTAGCTATCAAAAACGTCCCATCTTCGCTGTCAATTCTATTGCATTCTCCTACTCTTATTCTTCTTTGAAATGCTTTGAATGCTACTTTATATTTAATTCTCCCCTTTTTTCGAAATCCTCACCTTCATTTCGATTTATTTGTTTTGCCGTGTCATCGTTTAGTTTGTTGGCCCTTTCTACCTATTATTTTTATTTTTGACATTCCTCTTTTTCTTTGCTCACTCAATTGTTTATCATAGTAGTTGCTGCTATTTTGCATAACAAAAGCTATTCACTTGCACCCACCTCAGCCCTTTTTGAAACCCCATTATATTATCACTCAACACCGCCCTCTTATTAATACACTTCATCTCCGCTTAGTTCACGACTTTCTTAAGTCTTTATTACGAGCACTTTTGTAGCAATCCACCTGCCTCGTTTACTTTGTTTTGCCCTTGACTCTGCTAAACACTTCCTTCCTTCTCCTACCTATTTTTATTTGTAAAATTTCCGAAAAGCCCTCGGTATAAAATTACTTTGAACGACATGAAATGCTGCTATTGTTGCTTACCCCCGCTCCGTGCTATCACTTTATTTTGGCTGTTGCATGCAAATGTTTTGTAGTTTGAGTGGCAGTGTTGTATTAGCGTTTACTACTGTTTTTGCTTATAACGGTACGGGTGTGTGTAGTGGTGGGAGTGGCGCATGGCATTGCCAGGTGTGCGCATGCCACAGGTTGTTATATATTACTATGCGCTTTGTATATTGGTATTCAATTTCCTATTGTTGGCTATAATCCGGTAACAGTGGTGGCAGTAAATATTAGAATAGTCTTGAAGAATGGAAACAAGCTTCTCTATAATGTGGTGTAAACATGTCGAATGTTAGAGATAGGCGATGAGAAGTTGATATGTTCTTCGTAAGGCTATAGAATGATAGCAAAGCGTTGTGAAAAATTTAGTAGGTAATATTAAAATATATAGTTGGTTGAAATTAATGCTCACCATAATGGTGCAGTCCAGAAACTTTAGAACACAGTTCGTGCAGTTTTATTTTGCTAAATATGTATCAGTTTTTGAGCTACTTCTAACTTTCCCTTTATTGTGCTAATATTTAATGTACTATAAAACTGCTAATCAAAAAATCTTTCAAAAAAATCGGATTGAAAAGTTCGAAATTTTAATGAACATTTCTTTAATTTTAGTAGAACTTGGACAAAGTTTGAAACCTGGAGTAATTGCTCTTATTTACGCCATGCATGAATTCAGTCCTCAATACAAGGAGAAGAGTTTGACAAAGAATGCAAACCCTGTAAATTTCGAAATATATGTGACCATACTTGGTAATTTAGTTCACTGTTTATTATACTGACTTCACATATTTTGCTTACAGTGACATAACATTAAATATTCTATTCACAATGGCATGCTGTCAAATAGTTTTATGTTTAATTCCACTTGGGAAAGTAAAATCGGCTTAATGATTTCCTTGAAAAATAATTTGATCACACTTAAAACGGACCTAAACTTGTTGCCAATGTACTTTCATGATAAGAAGGCCGAGAAAAAATACAGGTGTACCTACTTTCACATCACTGAATTAAAGTACCCTGAAATGTTTTTGAACCAAACGTCTTAAACGGCATGATGGTGATTTTGCAACGTCAGTCGTCAAACGACGCTTTTGTGAGATAAAATAAGCAAAGAATGTCTGCGTGTAAATCTATATGTATGTACATTCGAAACTTGAGAAAATTCGGGGACTAGTTATTAACCCCTTTGGTACAATTTTGGGACTTGTTATTTCCGGACCACTCCGTTTCAGGATCATTTCGGGATTATTTCGGTACTAGTTCAGAACGTTTTGGAGAAGTTTTCTTACCGTATTTGGGGACAGGACTTAAACTGTTTAATCACAGCCATTAAGGAACTCTCTATCGAATATAAGGACAAAGCTTCTCCATCGCCATAGTACCTTTTTTTCCTTCTTTTCCCCTTATATGTACAAAAAGCCCGTGTTTGCCTGTTGGTATGCAGTTTATAGATTCCAAAACTGCCGAACCTATTGAGCATAAGTTTCAAGCATTTATTTGTAATGGAATCTATTGTGCATAGGGCAGAAAAATCCAATAGGTGGTGCGAGAGTCTTGATACGCATTTGCTGTAAAGATACGAATTATACTTTCTCATTACTACCAGGATTCGCCTCGGTGTTTACTGCAGAAGCAACAGCAATTCTCTACGCTTGTCAAGTAGCAAATGAAAGTAGACACAAACACATTATCTTCAGTGATTCCCTTTCATCACTTGAAGCCATTTTAAATATCAACTTTGCTGACCCAACCATATGCCAAATAAGAGATATACTCATCGCCAACATTGGTAAAATAAAACTTCTATGGCTACCCAGCCACATCGGTATACAAGGCAATACACTAGCTCACTCAGAAGCTAAACTTGCAACTAGATTACCATTAATACTACTAATAAAAACGACATTAAAAACCTAGCTTATAAACATTATCTCAAATCGGAAAACTAGTGTTGGACTGAATACTCACATTATTATAAAACCATAAACCCTAATCGCCGGCCATCGATCTTACCCACAACAATACCTAGGATGCAAAACATTATTTACACCCGCTTTCGACTTGGGCATACCAGACTAACGCACAAACATCTTTTGGAAAATACTCAATCGCCTATATGCCCTTATTGCAACGCGGCGAACCTTACAATTCAGCACGTAATACAAATCTGCCCAGCATTAGAACACGTACGCCGTGAATTAAGTAATCCAAACTTAAAAGAACTACTTACCGATGTAACACATACAAATATAAAAGAAATTATAAAATTTACCATTAAACTAAACATATTTTTTGAACAGTAATATTTTAGATCTTTGGTTTTAGTGAATAGATTACGAAATAACCCATGAAGCTGATGGCCTCAGTCGCTAAAGCTGATCTCTAGTTTGTTAAGGCATAATTGTATTATCCTTTTTAATAAAAAAATAAAAAAAAAATAAATACTTTCTTTGAAAATTGGACCGACAGGTGACGCCGAATCGGAGATATTTATAAAATCTTTATTTATTTAATAAGTAATATTTAGTTTCAAAGTTAGGCCAAAAGGTGGCGCCGGAGAATTGATATTTCAACTTGACTCATACAAACATATATTAGACACTTATTTTCTCATATGTATGAATGTACATATGTGAAAGAAATAATTGAGTTAGGTGAACACAAAAAATAGTAGTGTATCAATTTAAAATTTTATGTTATAATAGAAACGAAATGTTGTTATATTTAACATTGTTTTTATTATTGTTTTATAAATCTTACAATTAAGTGCATGCAACCTTGAAATTTCGCGCGTCCGATCACGATTGGCCAGACTGTTAGTTTTGTCACTAATAATCTACATTGGGCACATTGTTCCATTAGCATCGCCATGGTTCAAACCAACTTAGCCTATTTCCTATTTTTGTTTAAAATTCTTTCGCCACCACTGTGCCATTCATTGTAAAGCTTTATGTGCTTGCATATTTTCACAAGCCTTCGCTCACTCCCACACCTACACACACATAATCACATTTATTCCAAGGTTGCGTCCATTTACAGGCGAATGAACAAACGAGTGTTAAGCTTCTTAAAATTTATTATCTTGAAATGTTGTAAAAACAACAGCAATCCAAAAAATACGACACAAACGCAAAAGCAGTAAAATAGTTGTGTGCTATAAAAACAGTGCAAAATGTAACAATAGGTGTTACTACATACAACAATTGTAACAAACTTAGTATGAGCGATGGAAGGCGGTAGCGGCAATGGTTAACAGTAAATGTGTATACCTACATATATCTTAATTTTTATATGTGTATGCGATCTTCGACGACCGAAAATTGAAAATGTTGATAAAGTTGGTACTAACGGAGGTACAAAGAATGAAAAAAAACAACTAAAAAGAAAAATAAATTACAAGAAAACAACCAAAGTCATAGTAAGAGTACTAGAAATGCACGTATTTTACTTTCGATCGCATACTCTCGCTCGAGCTCGCTATAGAGCTTCATCTGCCGCTAGTGTAAAAATTGTTGCATGTCCTTGTCCGATAACAAAAGTGCAAAGCGCTTTTTAAAATTTTCGTAAATATCGAAGACTCACACAAATGATGACAATAAATGTAAATAGAACTATGTATATACTTTTATGTATGCTATGTTTGTGCTTATCTGTTACGAGTGTAAATTTTTGTGTGAATCTACTTTGAGCTCTTAATAGTTTTGTAAGTTACTTAACAAAGTTTTGTGGAGAAAGCTAAAGAAGTGAACATAAAACTCCAAAACAAATAAACAACAAATTAACAACAACTGCGCCAAATACTTTTAGGAACTTGTATGCGATTCATATATAAATACATACATATGTTGAAATTTATTGTGGATTATAATAAAATTAAACGCTCGAATACACTTTGAACTACTTTTTTATGAGTTTATTGCATTACACGTCTATGACAGCATGTAGAGGAAAGGTAAAGAGAAGTGGATACAATGAACAGTACTTAGCTGGTAAGTTTTTGGTATTATTAAATTTATTTAAAATTTGAATATAGTAGAACTATAGAAAGTGCGCGCGCTTATATTTCGTTAACTTTAGTACAGCTTTCACAGCATCATAAAGAAATGTCTTACCTTTACGTCACTCTTCCTAAATTGGGGATAAAATAACGTAGTTGTATAGGTGTACCGGTTTAGAATTAAGGATTCTTGCCTTCCGGGGCTTCTTAGATAAAACTGTGGTAATCGCCAAGCTGGAAAGGGTGCAAAGATTGGAATCAGTGGGACCCCTATGCTAACGCTGAACGTCAGATTGGTTATAAATCCCGCAGATACTTCGAAAAAAAACCCAGACAGCGTAGCCGCCGTCAGGCTGCGGGATATTCGACACAAATATAACTCGGATTATGATCATTCGAGGATTTTACAAGGTTTCGACATTATTCCGGTCACAACTGACGTATGCGTATCGCCATTCCTCCTAGAGGGCATTGAGCTATGAACTGCATAACCATACGATCGAAAGTAGTTAAGGATTGACGGAATTCTCTTTCTAGATCGTCGAACTATTTCCCCATCAAATTAATCTGGGTACCTGATCACAAATATATCCTAGGGAATTGTGAAACAGATGAATTCACCATCTGTCGGCAGTTTCTGAACGAGTGGGCTTGTGATCAGCTTGGCAAATGCTGGACAGCTAATAGAACATGCAGGGTCGCGAGGGGTTTTTGGCCAAAAGTAAAACGGAGGAGCTCACCGGAGCTTCTAGGGCAGAAGTTGTTTAGAGGATGATGAGGTAGAATAATTTCTGCACTTTTTACTCAGCTGCCCCACCTTCGCGAGACTTAGACTTAAGTATCTGAGATCGCACTGCTCTCCGACGGACATATCGGGAGTAGATATATGTCAGCTCCGTAGCTTCGTTGTAAGCACACAGCACTTCGCAAATTAAGACAAATAATTGTCGTTCTATTTGTGCTGTGGTATCACAATGGATCCCAGAGTGTCTACATGAGTTCCTTGGAGCAGCCACTTTAATCGAACCTAACCTAACCTACTAAAATTAATATAAACGCCTGCAAAACTTTTGAAAAACATGCTCCCAAAAATTAAAATAAAAACTCCAATCGATTCTTAAGTTACACGTGATTTATTAAGAAACTATTTATTATTCGAGTTTCAGAGCGCATACAGCTGTCGCGTACGTTTTTATTAATGTTTTTTTCGCAACGACGTTTTGCGAATTTCTATACCCTATACTTATAGCGTTAAAGTTTAGAACTGATTTAGTAAATTGTCTCTTTAT
The DNA here is from genome assembly GCA_951828415.1 of Anomoia purmunda. Taxonomy (NCBI): domain Eukaryota; kingdom Metazoa; phylum Arthropoda; class Insecta; order Diptera; family Tephritidae; genus Anomoia; species Anomoia purmunda. The sequence continues at coordinate 94,186,124 of OX639996.1, forward strand.
ATAATTACTAGGCTTTAGCCGCGGCACCGCTCGCACGGCATTTGTCTTTGTTGTGATAATTATGCTAAAACCAACAAGAACAAACTATTTGTAAGGTTACGCGTTTGAGAGTACTAAGTTTGGAATCGATAAGACTTGTTCAGTCTAGGAGTAGTTCTGAATGAGCAGAAATGAAAAATAATACTAACGTTCATAAAATCAAGGATTTACGCAGAACTTCGGACAGAGATGGGCTACCTAGTTTTGATACCAAGATAGTAGAGTTACTACTATATTAAGTTGATAACACCACACAAGTGACATGAATCCAACTTAAAATAAGACAGCGAGGATCTTCATAAAGTCTTTCTTACATTTTTCCTAATTTATTTTTCATTTTCGGATGTGATTTTTCTGTCAGACTCATCAAACACAATCCTTTAAAATTCAATGTAAACTCAACAAAATTAAAAAAAAAAAAAACCATACGAATTTTTACTCACATGAAACTTACAGTTTAATGCACTAAATTTGAATGGGCTATAGAGCTGAATTCTCAAAATGTTATTGTGTTTGTAGCAAAGTATTTCTCTCTTTCCTCTCCCTACTTCTATATATAAATAAAATCACAATTTAAAAGTCCCATTGACGCCGTCTGGTGGTGAAAAGCCGAAACTTAATCAGATGTACGAAATTCGAAACGACTTTGCTAATCAATATCTATGATGTACCATTTCATTGCTTTTACATAAAACAAGCTTGTTTTTTAGAATTAAAGAAATCGAAAAAACGATTTTCTAGTATATGAAAAATGTTTATACCAGTATACTTAAAGAACAGCTTATCTTTCGTAGTTAGTCCTTTTTATACATATATGTATTTGTATATACATATTTATACAGATTTTAAAATTATTTTATAGCTGGCAATTTGGTTTAAGAACTGGCTTTCATATAAATTTAATATTTTTTTACTTTAATTAACTTGAACAGAGACCATTTTAAGAGACTAATCCTTCCTACCTCCATCAATTGACACCTGTATTTGAATGCTTCATTTGTCTTATAAATGTATTTAATTTATATCATTTAACAGGTTGGTAAACCCTCCAAAATATTTTTGAAGTTAAATCGTCTTTACTCTATTTCGTTTGAAATCAATTAGCGTATTTCTAAATTTTTTTAAAGGCAACGACAGATTTTAAAACCGTTTTTTAGTAAACCCCTTCTCTTTTGCACCGATAACCTTCTATTTGAGTTAACTTATAATTTGAGCTAAATAATAACTTTATGCAAATGGCATTCCTATTCAAGAATATGTATGAAATACCGAAATACTTCTTAAGTCCGTTTCCTTAGCGCTTATGATTTAATATTAGTAATAATAGCATTTCAGTTAACTTGCTATTAAGATTTAATTAAACTTTTTAAAAAGGCTGCAAGCCTCTTTGAAAGTATTTTGAAATATCTTATTTAATAATTGAATTTAATTCATTTCTTTAGACAGGTGACAACCCTTCACAAAATGATTTTAAAACTAAACTTCCTGCTCTTTTTTTACACCAGTATAGTAGAATTTCAATACTAATTAAGTTGAAGCAACCTTTTTAGAAAACTAGGAACCCAAAACGAAAATATATTAAAATAAACCCTTTCATCTATACATAATAACTTTAACTTAATAATTTTATATATATATGTACATATATTATATCAGACTATTTTTTTTACATGTTGCCTTAATTCTTAAACTTTTTAAATATTATTCATTTCAGTTAACGTATCAATCAAGCTTAATTCACCATTTAGCCATCTGTTTAGTCAACTTCCTCCGAAATTAGTTCGTGTGAACCTCTTTATTGCACACGAATTCTCTGATATCTCTGTTAATTTAATAACTCAGTTGAGCTAATCTTTAGTGGCAATCGTCTTTGAAAACACATTCATTATAAAACCCTCTCGAGCCTATTTCATTTCAAGCCGATGTCATGGTAATGAATTTATTTTAAATGAGTTTACTTTGAATACATCGTAGTCTTAATAAACCTATACCAGTCTTTCTCAATATTTCTCATACAAATTACTCAACTACACACCTTCACATAATTATCTTATGATAAGAATTGGGCTAGTGAAGAGAATACACGTTCCTTTTTCTTGGCAAATGGGTGTGGCACCGCCAACTTTCGACCAAATAGATATATCTCGAAAACTATGTTACCAAATTCTACCACATTTCTTACATACACTGCACTTCAAGTCAGTAATCAAAATTTCGAGAATTGTAAAAACCCTCTCATATAGCGGGTATTTACAAAAATCAAAAAATTTGATATTTTATTGACTATATAACACAATTTGCTCAGATTTCATATGCAGGAATGGGTTAAAAGATAAAATATAGGGAATAAAATTGAGAAAGACCGTCCACTATAGACCAAATAAGTAGGAACTACGGTATCAAACCCTTCAGAATTTAGTATACATTTTCACAATTTTAATACATATACTAAGTCGAAAAAAATCACGGCAACCTTCCATATAATGGTAAAATACAAAGATTCAAAAACCGATACTTGTTGACCAAATCAAAAATATCAAATTTTTATAACTATACACGGTAATTTGCTTAAATTTAATAGGGAAGATCGAATTTCATAATGAAATGCATGGAATCATAAACGTTGGAAATGGTCGTGGTATTACCCACCTTAGAGCAAATAGGTTTATCTCAGAGACTTATTTGTCAAATTCTACGAAATTACGTACACATTTGGTAATTCTAGTCAGAAAGCACAATTTTGAAAACTTAAGAATTCATACGAAACCGACGTTCACTTCTCATATAACGATATATTACATACATATTTATAAGTATTCACTTAATTGGCGCTATAAGCACTTAAGTTATTATGGCCGAGCTCAACGTATTACGCCCGTCGTTCCCTATCTCTGCCAACTGGCGCCTAATGAAAATACCAAGTGGTGTCAAGTTCTTTTCGAACTGGGCTCTCAAGCGCAAAATAGGTATTTCCTTCCTATGCCACCACCAGTGCGTACCGGGTTGAATACTTTCAGGATTGGAGCATTTTCTTCTAGACATACAACTCTCGGAGTCATATAGGCAAATTACGTTGAAGGCCTTCGTTAGGCATGACTCTCGGTCTACACGTATGGCAAACCGTTTTGCTAAGATTTCTTGAAATTGTTTAAAAATTTTTTTTTTCTAGCTTTAGAAAAAAACTACAACGTTCGCAACCTTAAACCTTAGTATTATTTTTTAAATTTTATTGCATTTATACCTCGATATCAGCTAAACAAAAATAGGCAATATTAACAGGACTTGTAAATGATCAAAAATATTTATAAAAATATCTGCTAATCAGTCAGTTGATTAAATAACTAGCTCACCTATGCAACTAGCCACAAAAGCAGCAGGTAAGCTAGCTAGCTGGACAGCTAACCAAGCGGAAGCCGACAAACGGAAACGGAAGTAATGTGTCGCTTCGGCTATGCCAAACTTCACTTTAGCTTGGTTTCCTAGGTTTTTGTGGTTAACAGAAATACGTTCGGCTACTCCCACACGCATACACACATGCATTCATATACATATGGATATAAAGTGAAATAAGTATTGCATGTGCATGGAACTAAATGGAGAAGCAGGCCAGTGTCAGTTGAACCACAGCAGCATTCGCATGACAGAGTAGCCTTATTGAAAGCCGGGAGTGCTTGTGGGTCCTTGGTTTTGGACACATCACACTAACGAGTACTATGTATATGCATGAGTGTTTGTGTGTGTGAATTCTGAATTTGCCATGTGTGATTTTTCATACAATTTTAAAGTGCTTCCGTTTGCGGTGACAATTTTTTTTTGCACAACCTACACACTTTTGGTAAGAACCCTTTTGGATACTTCCTTTTTGAAAGCATGAAGCATACTTTGTGGGTTACTAACTAGTAGTATACTCGAACACATACACCTACTGTCAATATGTTCCCTTTCACTGCACATTTACTTACTTATTTATTTATTTGATTTCTCACTACTTTCGTGGTTGTGATTTTATTTTTGTACGCTTGGTGCTTGGTGTCAATGCGATGCGAATAAATTGTTCAACTAACTAAGAATTATTGTAGCGTATTTTTTACATAAAATCAGTATAGATAAAAACAAGCAAACACACACTCGCATTTAAAGTTTATCCTTTTTCACGCTCTCATTGGTTCAGTTGCTCCAACACCTGTGGTTTCGTGGGGAATCTCCGTTTGGCTAGTAGCCGCTTCTAAAGCTACTCCATTAGTTTTATTTCGATATCCAAGAATTTTTCGGTCTACTTTTCGTTGTGTTCGCTTAGTATAAGCTGTCTGCATTTGTTTGCTAAATCTAGTGTGGTTTTCTTGATATTACCATCTCTCTTATTTATTATTTTAAAGAAAATTTCGCACCGTCCGAGTTACCCGTCATTTGCTGGTACATGTGATAAATTTATGATGTTCGCTACTTTGAGTTTTGGTCACCAAATAAACCTGGGTCAGTTGGTAAAATCTGCCAAGTATCAGCTAAGCAAATTGATTAACGAAAAAGTTACTACTTCAACTTTCTGTGTGTTAACTTTGAAATGGCGAAACCTACAGAAAATTAAAAAAACAAAAAATTTCAATTATCTGACTCAAAACGACACAACGGAATAGCTCATTTAGGAATGTACTGAGACCTATTCCAAATGTATTTATATATATGGTAGTTGAATCCTAAATTTTAGCAATTCTTAAGTTAAATGAATTGTAAAGAGCTGTCGACATTGCGACACCATGAATTTAAATTTTTTCCATAAAAAGTTATAGATCAAATTAAAAATGGAGCATTCAATTTGTATTAATAACACTATGCGACTGCCGAAATCGGTATTGAATGAAACCAAATTCGTATGATGACTAATACTAGGTTAGGGGTTTTTCCGAGTTTAGCTTAAACAAAGAAGATATAGATAAAGATCTTTAATTGAACCCTTGCACACAATTAATTTTTTAATTCCGCAAAGTTTTTGAAAGATATGCTTAGCGTATACCTATATAAGCACTTTTCGATACAACGAACTCATTTCAGAGGTAAGTTTGCATTTTAATAGAGACCAACAATAACAGTTTTTTGTAGAGAAAGTTGTCAATGTTTCTGTAATCCCAGGACCTCCTGGAAAAGAATTCTTCATTATTTTTGTGTCATCCATTTGGGAAAAAGTGCAATAATAATTGAAAAATCCGTACTTTTATTTGTTTCACCCAGCAATAACAGTTAAACTTGTCCAAGTTCGAAATAAAAGTCCTCTTTTTATAATAAACAAAGTCCTTATGCAAATTAAACAAGTTTAATATCAGCAAAAAAAAAAAATCAAAAATCAATCTAAAGTTTCAGTCACTTGGAACTTGCACATTAGAAAAACTTAATAGGCGACAAAAAAGTATCTAAAAATTCTAATTAAATTGTATTAACATTTTTTTTTTAATTTAATAAAATGTTTGAAAATTTTATTAATATAGTTGATGTTAAACAATGAGTCATACGTTTATAAAAAATTATTAAAAATAATTTAATAAATATAAGTAGCCAACTGTGTAATTGTTTTATTAAAATTCATTGCTTATGATACGACACGCACCCAAGCTTTGTGCCGTGGTAATTAAATACAATTTTGAATTGAAATATTTTTCAATAGGTGACATTCCGCGGTTAAATATTTCAGTACTTTTTCATTCGATACAAAATTTGTTGAATTTGGATAAGCGATTTGCTTATTTTTAAGAAAGGACTTTTATTTCGGACTTAAAAATATTTGGTCAAGTTTAAATGATATTACTAGACTAAAAAAATAAAAGTCCGCGTTGATCGGTTATTTTATTTTAAAAGAAAACGCAAGTCCAAAAGTAACTTTCTCATTTTATAAAAATTATAAAAGTTGCATTTTACAGTTTTTTTTCTAATAAATACTCAAGAGGTTTTTACTTAAAGAAAGTTATTATTCGTAGTATAACTTAAAGTTGCTTTATTTTTATGTCACAATTTTAATTACCGATAGACCTAGCTATTCGGTGTTTATAAGTATGGAAATGATTATACCCCACCAATCGGATGTTGAAAAAATAATAAATAAAGGATGAATACACCACACTTTTGAAAATTTATATTTTACCAAAATTATTTAAATATTTGGAAATTCAAATACTATGAGTTGAGAATGATCTTAGTTTCACGTATGATTTGATTAAAAATGGCAGCAAGACAAACTATTTTTCACGAGTTAGCAGTAAGACAGATTATTTTTCACGAGTTTATAAAACATCATTTAATATTGCTAAAAATGTTAAATTACACCACTCGACAGTTTCCACAGTTTTGAATCGTAAAAAAGAAGGACTGGCAGTTACTAGAAAGCCCAGCAGCTGTGGTGACCATGGTCAAAGTAATCAAAGCAGTGCTCGAAAGGATGTTAGGGCGTTTTGATAAGAGCCGAAGGTTTCGTCACGTACTGTTGCAAAATCTGTATGTAAAACGCAGTAGTTTGTATAAAAAGTAAAGCGGCAAGCTTCAGTGAGAAATTCTAATCGAGACGCAAAGCAAAATCATACAGCAAAAGTATGCAATCGGAAGCTGTGTGCCTCACATATTAGAAAATATAAATGCATTGTTATGAAAAGCGAAACATACCGGTCTCAAAATTTCCAAAATAATTTCTGATCAAGATTTTTATACTGTTGTAACTCGCTAAGTTCTCAAAAACTACATGGTTCGGCAAGCCATTTGGACCAGTGGCCGTAAAAGCAGCCCTTTTACCACAGCCGGGACGATGAACGCCCAAGTTTATCGAGGTGAATATCTCAAAAAACATATTCTGTCATTTATTAAGAGCCATTGCAGCAGACTGCAGTTCTGGTCGGGTCTGGCAAGCTGACACTCTGCCCAGGACACATCGCAGTGGTACAATGTAAAGGACATCGATTTTGTACCTCGCGGCTGAAAACGTGAAAGTAATATTGCAGAGACAGATGATCAGGTAAAAAATATTCGAGAATTTAAAATAAAGTGGTTATGGGCACTGCATAAAGTCGATGATGTACTCGAGCAAAAGATTATGGCGCATATGCGACGAAAAGTTCGACCACTTGTATATGGAGAAAATAACAACTAATATTTTCACATTTGAATTATGTTTAAGCCCCAAAGTACTTATATTATAATCAAAAACTTCAAAACCTTCTAGTTTTTCTTTTTGGTAATAGTTCGTAAGTGTTTTGGTTTGTTCACCCTTTATAAAGCCAACGCCGAAGTCACTACCGAAATTAGTTGGTGTTCTGCTGAGATCATCGCTGAGTTTTAACACTGCGAAATCCATACCCGAGTAACCCGCTGATCCAGGACTATTTACCGACCATGTATATGCTTAACGAGCTCATATACTTAGTTATATGAAACAATCAAATTTACGCTTTACCGACAAATAAAAAAAGAAATACAAAATATGTACATAAAATTGTTAAATAACGAATATTTGCGTATGAAAAAAGAAAACTAACCAAATATTGCGTCATCTAGGCACTCAGCGCAGGCCATGAAATTTTACTTGTGCTCTGACTTCAACGATGATATTTTTTTTATACAGTTTACAACTCCAATTGACCCAATGATGTTTTTTCAAAATAACACCTTGTTAATTTGAAAGATAAAGAAAGAAATTTTTATGGCAGCAATATTTGCCGTCAGCTCGTTTTTCTAACCATTTTGTTATACTTGGGTAAGAGTATATCTCTTCTTCTGCTTATACTAACAAACATCTTATCTTTACGGTCTTATCCTATGAGCTGTTTCCTTGAAGGAGGGTATGCAGTGCCTTGTAATAGGGCCAGTTTCTTATAAAAAACAATTAAGAAAATTGAGCAGGAGCTAAAGCCCTCCAAGCTCTGGAAAAGGAGTCTGTAATAGTTTTTCACTTCCTATTTTTTTATAGTGGGTAAATTATGAGTGGTAAGGCCTTTAAGGCTTTTATCTTGAGGTGTATATTATAAATGTATTTCTTGGAATACAAATCAATTTCGAGGTCATTTAAAGTATTATTCCCGAAATGGTCTCGAAACAGTTACATATTTCAAAGATTAAATACTTACATCTCCACGAATTTTATAAAAATTCATCAAATTTCAAGAAATTCAAACTTTTTTATGAGAAATTTTATAAACTTTTCGGATATGAAGTTCTGTGGCCAGTTGCAATATCACAAAGTGCAAGTTTCCACTCAGTAAAAATTCGCTTTGCTCATTCGAATACTCAAATTATTTTTTATGGAAAAATATGCGCAACATCGCCAATAAAAAAATAATTATATAAAATCAACGCGAATTTTTAGTCAGTTAAATCTTGCACTTAATTACACTAAAATTGAATATGCTATAAATTTGTACTTGTAAAATTTTCTCTAAAAATTCTAATAGGAGTTCTGAAAGTTTGATACACATTTTTTTAAAGGTTTGAATCTTTGTGGTCCGTTCAAATTGACAGCATTTAACAAATTCAATGGAGAACTGATTCAAGCTGTTTAAATTGCAGCTTTCGTGTTTAAACTAACAAAGTGATCCATATGAACTTAAAAGATTTAGAAACTGTAACAGAGTAATTTATATGAAATGAACAAATTAAGTCAGCACCAGGAGGAAATATAAGTATTTTATATTTACGTATTTGGTGACGGAGCGCCAAAAATTATACAGCGGAATGCATACAGTGTTATGTCGAACTGGTTTGCAAACTCGTTAAATGGTTGAACTGGTTATATTTCCAACGCGCCACAAATTGTAGGGGAAGTGCGGCCAAAATCGGTTAAGCGATTATAGCGCCAAGTAAGTAAGTAAATAAGAAATTGTAATAATAATTTGATTATTTGCAATAGATTTGGTATTGGAATATATACATTTTCAGATTTCCTGTCAAATTTTCCAAGCATTTCGATGTCGTTCAGAAGTGCCAAAGAGTTCTTTTCCGACCAGCCTGACGAATATCTGGCATAAGTCATTTGGTAACCTCTTATGTGAATTACTCAATCGTTACATGCAATTACATTGCAAGTGGGTGAATTTGGATACTTTTTGCACCTTTTGGGAATAGTTGCAATACAAATGCAAATGCAAAAACTATCACTCCACCCGCAAGCCCTTAGCAATTTATTTTATTTCAGCCTAACTATTCCAATCGCAATGTTTCAGTAATTTGCCGCACTCGAGTATACACCCCATATTTTTATTCTATGCTTTTATTACGCCAATTTATCATTGTTTTCATAGTTATAATCAGTAACGATTGTTTTCGCTTTAACTTCACACCTATTATGCATATAAATGCCGACAGCCCACGTAAACTGCTGATACGCGCTATTCAAACATTGACAGTTGGTGGCCTTAAAAACAAAATATACAAATAATTAGACGATTGTCACATTTGAAGGGCTTGAAAAATATTACAAGCATTTCGAGTTGATTTGATAGTGCCATCGATGTGCATTGTAAATATGAGTATATAAGTTTTGAGTAAATGCGCTGAATTAAATAGAACAAGAGAACACACAAACATGCATAATATAAAGGCAGATATGATATAACTATATATATTAACTGCTGATAGCCGCTATTGTAAAGAAAATTGAGAATAATAAACTACAAACAAATGGAAAATGTATATTTCTCTAGTAAGCTCGACAAAAGAAACTTACACAAGTAAATATGCTAGGTAACGAGGACAAAGCAAATTGTTTGAACAAAAAAAAAGCATTTGAAGAAAATGTGAAAAAGCAATAGCGCAGAATAGAAATGTCACAAATGACACAATTGAAGCGATAAAAACACCACATTGTACAGACACACGCATACATAAATGTCAATTTCCATATGCAATGACAGCAAGAAATAGTACAATCACGACCATTTCTACTGCAGCTACCAACGTCCATTTTCACCTGCATCTCCAACGTTTCGTTCACACGCCGATACCCATTGAGGCGTATACGCAACATTTGACACCCAATTACGGCGCCAAATCAAAAGCAAAACGACAAGACAAGACAACTAGAAATGGACGGCAACAATAAGATTGGCAACAACAAAAGGAAAACTAACGAATGCGCAGTATTTCTGATGATATCGACGATAGCGACAAATACAAAAAGCTTTTACTACAGCCGAGCTGGGTAGATGAGATGATTCAAAGGCATAGCAGAAATTACGCAAAGAAATTGGTAACAATTGAGGCACAAATGTGAGTGACTGGTTTATGCGCTGTTTTTGCTGTTTTTGCTGTTGTTGCACACTTCTGCGACTATCAAACGAAATCAGTACGAATGAATGCAAAATGGAAAAGCAATTCTGCTGTCACTAAGGCATACGAGCACATTCGCACCACCCCAGTAAATATGCATACATGTATGAAAATGTAAGTAGCGCATGCAAAATACCTGGCATTGTTACGTAAGTCAAATTGAAGTATGAAAACAGCAGAATGTAAGCAATTGCAAATTTTTCTGATCTGCAATAATTTCCAAATGGCGGACTGTGAGACCTGACGTTAAAGTATCAGGTTGTTTGTTGTCTTCAACAAAATCAACTTCGTTATTAGAAATCTGTGCAATTTTTACTTGTTTCCACCTTGCTACAAGAGAAAGGGAACTTCAGAAACTGTTTGCTCAGATTGCTTTGAAAACGAACACCGTACCTACTTCGTAACTGAGTAGTTCTTCAATATCTTCGCTAAATTATTTACGCCAGTTACTCAACGAATCATTTTTCTGGATGCAATGTCAACAACATTAAATCAAAAAAATGTACAACGGCTTCAGCTTTTATTGCAGCAATATTCTCTTCATCGACTTTTTTCAAACATACCTGTTTTTGCTTAAATCATTTAGTTATTTCAAAAAAGGAAACTCCATCTGTCACTAAATTACTAAATACTTACCTTACATACCTAGACAAATATATGCAAAACATTACTTAGTGTTCCTCCTTTTTATGGTGGTTTCTTTTTAAAAATTTAAACAATTAACACAAATTATTTTTTTCCATATATTATTGGTCATTCCCATTTTTATTCTGAGAAACCAGTGTTCCGAAGTATTGGTGACGGTTTCTAGTTCTATCTCTCGAATAGTTTGCACGATATTTGTCGATTGTTCCCAACACCAATACTTTACGGCACCCTACCAAAAAAGCATAACGACGACAAATCGTAGCTCACAGCCAATGGACTTCGTCGAGCCAGTTGATAATACTATACCAAACATGGCTGAAACCAATGATTGTACAAGTTCAAATCTTCCATATCCGGGCACAAAAGGAGTCATTTGTTAAACCCCTGTGGTGTCATTTGTAGCAACATATTTAAAGAAACATGAGCCAATGATACTAGCGGCAACCACATGCAGGTTTTCCGATCCCTAGATGCGGAAGGTTTAATTGTAAACATAACCCGCGATATGGGAATGCGCTTCGTTATAAAAGATGATTCTTTCCACAAAAATGGTCGCCCATTTCGAGCTGCTCTAAAACACATACTGAAATACGGATAGTCATGTGCCTTCAGTTTCTGAATCAATTGGCGATTGTAAGAAAATTGTCTTTGTACAAAATTCCCATTGGGCTAGTCTTTAGCTAATTATATTTTGCACTAGCCTCAGATTCGAATCACATACTTCTTCGTGTTTCTGTTTGTATTAATGCCCTGTCTCAGCTGCTGTAGCTGGTGATAATTGTGTGTGCGCGTTTCATTCGGAGTGTGCCTACTAGTTCAAATGATGGCCGGGACAGGTAGCACCAGAAATTATAGAAAACCTTATTTCTAATAGCGGTCGACATTTATCAAGCAATGGAAAACCTCCGCATGTATTTCAGCAATGAAAAAAAAAATATCTCGCAAAAACCATTTGCAGTTCCAGGTCGGCGTAAAACGTACACCAAAAATTGTTGGGGCAGTTTGGTTATACATATATCGAGTTATATGATAGAAGCCCCGAACTTTTGGTATTCTTAAGCGTTGATATTTCTGTAATTGTCTCTAGCGATTTTGCTGTTTTGATCAATGTAAATAAAAAGTGGTGGTGCTTTCGGAACGTTCTAAAGAGATAGTTCTACATACAGTAGACAAAATTAGAACTTGAAGTTCTAATTTCTGAACATTTTTTTTTTTTAATTTTTAACATAAAGGAATTCCCTTTCTGTTTTTATTTCATTCAGCAAAGTTTAAATAAAAAGGGGAATCACAAAGTTATGTATTTAATTCCTTTTGCATTTTTATTTTGTCATATTTCTGGTGCACTTTGGTCATTCGTGTGTGAAATTTGATACGCGTCTACATGATTTGGTAGAATCTATCGAAAAGTGAAAGTAACTTATTAAAAATGTCAAATAAACGTAAAAAAACACTTTATCTTTGGAAACCAAAGTAAAGATATTGGAAAAGCTGGACAAAGGAGTTCAAGGGAACCGCCTAGCGCTAGATTTCAATGTGACCAAATCTGCCATCAGCTATACCAAGTCAAATAGATCATCATCCAACACCTACCAGGAAGCAGCAAATAAATCTATACATAGTGCTGAATATCCGAAAATGGAAAGTCGTCTCTATAAGTAGTTTTTAAACCAACGTGAAAGGAAGTGTACATTGACTGGACCAATATTAAAGAAAAAAGCTAAGCAAATTTGTAGTGAAGAATATTCCAATAAAAATGAAAATGCATTCCGAGGAAGCGATGGATGATTTACTAAGTTTAAACAGCGACACGGTATTCGTATTTTAAAAATTGGTGGTGAAATTATTACTAGTGATGTACCTTCGATCACTCCGTTTATTCAAAAATGCTTGGATGACGTCTCGGATCTTTCATGATTGGTTTCACAAGATATTTATTAATGAAGTATGTAAAAAGAAAAAAATGTTGCTTTAATTATTCTTTAATTTTAAAATATTTTTTGTTTAACAGGTCATCCAGTTTTCTGAAAAAAATAACTTGCCTCCGGAGGTTCTCCTGGTTATTGATAACTGCTCCGCTCATGCCCCAATCGACAAACTTCAAAGCAACGATGGAAACAAAGTTGCATATTTCTTTCCACCAAATGTAACAGCGGCTGTGCAACCAATGGATCAAAATCCTATAAGGTCCACAAAACCTATTTGCAGCAGTAAGCTACTTGCTCAAATAATTGCTGAAGGTGGTGAACTGAATAGTGTATTGAAATCCCATTCCATTCGAAACGCAATATTATTCTGAAACAAGCTTGGGATGAGATAATGAAAACAGCGATGAGGAATTCTTGGTCCAAGTTGTTTAATTGGGACTCTGACGACAGCGATGATAATGTGTCATTAGCACAATTGCTCAGAAAGAATAATGATTGCAATGAAGCTCTAGAAACAAATTTAACTCTTTTAGTAGAAATTAACCCAAACAAATACATATTTATAGATTACATCGAGAAATAGAATGAGGATGTGTTTGAAGACGGGTCTGTATGAACTGAATAGCGGTGATGAGTATTCTGATAGTTGTCAAGAGGATATTGTTGCTGACACACCAGTCATTTCAATTATTATAGCCATTGAAAGCGTTAATAATTTAGTAAAATGGTCCAACAAGAGTGAATTGTTTTCCACTAAGCACATGGCCAGTCCTTTGGCCCTCCGTAACGATATTGTAATATTAGATTTAATGAAACCAAAAAGACAAACAAATATTACTGATTACATGTTAAGAAAAGATGAATTTTGAACTAGGTTCCCATTCCCCAGTATTTTGAATTAATTTCTGAAATTTTAATTTTTTTAAATAAAAAAAAATTTATGGAAATTTGAATAATTTATTTTTATTTGTATATCTTAGAGATAATTTTCGAACATACATATATTACATGTAACAAGTAAGGATGAGTTTAAGTTCGAGTTAAATTTTTCACGCTATGTTTAAGTGCAATTACTAAATGGTTCAATGAAATGCTACATATTTTGATTTTTGTAATATAAGAGATGCGCGTAGTTTTCTCCACGAATTCTTTAGTTTTCGAAATTGATCTTACTAAGTTGAAATTTAAAAGGCGTTTTTTTTTTATACTGCGTTTTTCCGACAAGGTGAGAGTTCATGTACATTCGAAAGATTTTCCGTCATCCCTTGTCAAGTTCGGTTTGGGGACAAAACGGTACCGGCGTTGCGCCATTTTCACTAGCATTTTTCGTTCCCCCTTGTTGTTCTAAATTGGATGGTGCCACTCCTTACTCCAAAGAAAAAAAATGTATCCCCCGTATTCCTTTCTGTGCACAAAATTTGAGTAAATTCTCTTTTATAGATACGGAAGTATCGCATTTGCATACTTTTCGAAACTGGGCTTACTAAATTAAACATCATAATTTGGTACACTAGATTCGAAGACACATGTGGGGGGGTGCCACAATTTTGTTAAACACACCTTTATCTTCCTCCAACCCAATGCGCGGGTTTTTTGATTTTTGTAAATTACGTCATATGAGAGGTGGGCATGATTTTTGTCCGATTTCTATAACTGTCGAATTTTCGCTTATGAATGCGTATACCGAATTTGGGAAATTGAAGGGTATCGCATTTGCTGCAAAGAGGCCCGTATCGCGCCTATTTTCAAAATTGATTTTGTATATTTCAATATCACACCATCTTGCAATTTGCTTTTGAGCAAATTACGTTAATAGTTACTTAAATATCCGTTTGTGTTATTTTTGCATTTTGTCGATATGTAAGAGATGGAGCCTATGGAGTTCTAAACTATCTTTTATAGTTACTTAAATACCGTAAACCTTTTATTTTCACAAAACATCGTGGATTATTATCCGATTTCCTTCATTTTTGCGAAAGCATTAAACGAAATGGCAGTATTGAAGAAAAACAATTATCAAAGGCAAAACCAAATGGGAATGCATTATCGGCGCTTTAAGAAATATTTAATATTTCATTTCGAAAAAACCTTTACTCAGTCGGTAGAAAATGTTGCAATTATAAAAAAAAATATATCAAACAAAATCTTTTTGTTTATTTTTTAAGTGTACATGGGATGCCGATATTTTAAAATAGTTATCGAATATAAATCTGCTTACACTTGCAGTAGAATCTGACTCTTTTAGTTATGTTCTCTGAAAAAAAATGTACGCCTGTCATTATAGTAACAGCTTAATGATTCTGCTGTTATTTTGAGTTATTGCGTCCTTCAAATTTCTTAGTTTCTTCAGCTATCATTCAAGAAAGTTAAATGAATTACCGCAAAGTTTAAATTTCCACTGTTAGCACAGGCGTTAACCAAGACACCAAGTAGCTAGAGCAGGATAAAAGGTGTCGGAACTGATGCTCAAATCGAAACCAGGTTACTCAATTTTTCAAAAAGAGATTATCAGTAATCTTCCGGCCTAGTTTACTGTTCTTCAAACCATTACGATATAATTTAGTTTTTTTATACATTCGTTTCTATTGAAAAAGAAATAAATAAAGTATATCCGACTAATCAATTTGATTGACAGAATTTACAGCGCTATCTAGCAGTTGCTGCATAATTCCCAATTTACTTCCAACTTATGCTTTACCTAAATATTGGTACTAAAAGAATTTCCCATCACTTTATTTTTTCTCTTAAGATATTTTTTGGTAGACGGCACTCTGTTCTTCTTCTTTTGATTGGCTTTATATTCGTAAGATGGCATTAATTAAATCAATTAATCATTGGGGCACACGAAAGCAGAGGAATGCGTAACAAGCACAGCAGCTGAGTTAAGATACAAAAGCTCACAAATAATGTTGAGTAAATGAAATTCAAGTAAAATTGATTACAACCTCACACTCAGCATCACATTTCCCCCCCCCCCCTCATACTAGGCATAAATAACCGCAACTAAGACAGTGGGGATTGCCAAGTTTTCAGTTTTCAACTAGAATCGAACGAGGTGCAACAGGCGCACATCTGTAAGACCATTGTAAGCCGCCATTTCGGCAACAAATGAACAATTTAAGCAAATGAGGGGATAGCTGAAGAAAAACTCTGCACAAGAATTTGTTCTTATTCAGCATGCATGACTTTTCACCATATGACTTTTCGTTTAACTGACTGACATTTGCGTTAAATGAAAATTTATTTCCTTCATTTGTATCCATATGGTTTTGTTTTCTTTCTTGGGCTTCATTAAACCGACATGAAATAGACGACAAGCTCAGTATTCTTGACACAGCCAGTTCAGCGCCTTTGATGCACATGCTATAATTTCTTTGCCTCCTTGTAATTACATAATGTAGTACATATACATACATATACATATGTATGTTCGCCTGTACATAATGATTTGTGAATCCAGCCTACCAGTAATGATGTGGTTTATATAATTTGCACTTTTTCGTGGCCCTCATCTTGGCTGTTTTATCTGCTTTAATTCTTTCTCATTTTCTTTGTTTTTATTACACTATTTACCTTCTCTAAGTCAGCCTTGTAATTTAACAAAATGTTTTGGTCTTTAGTTAGCATAATATTGGTTTACAATTACAAATCCAAGTCACAGCTTTCCTATATATGATCTGCTTTTATAAGCTACCTCTAGAGTAGTGTCATAAATTTAAATTCTCTGTTTCATTATAGCTGCAACTGTGCTTCCTGTTTTGTTATTTATATTTTTATTACATCAAACAACCGATTAGGGTAGAGAGTCAACATGGGATAGCTTGGAATGTAATTTACGATAAATTAGAACTATACTAATAAAATTCCTACCAACGATGCCATGTTCTGAGCAAATGGTATGGATTTTAATTTTTTGACTCTTTTGCTTTAATGGGAGAGATGCATAAATAGTAGTGAATTTTGCTCAATTTTGAAGATTTTTAAAAATGTTTCATTCATCTAGTTTTGTGAAAATTGGCATATGACTTAATGCGATATTAAAATAATAAACAACTTTTGTTTCTTAATATTAAAAATCTACCGCCGTACAGCCACTTCTTTTGGTCAGGACACAGCAAATAGTAGACAATAGGGCCTCGATTCTATTGATCTAAACAGATAGGATCAAAATTCCTTTTGGCTAACCGCGCCATATTTTGTAGATGAACCTAAAAAAAGAGAGAAAGAAATGCGAGAAGTGAGAAAACTAAAAAAAAAATATTTTTTACCATACTTTCGGATATGATGGTTAAAAACTCCGAAGCTACTTTATCAAATACTATCAAATTTAATACAACCAGAAACCACCTCTCGTCGAACGAAAATAATAAAAGTCGATATTTCAGTAACTATAAAAGGAGATTTGTGAAAATTGAATCCACTGGATTGTGCTGAATAGATAAAGAAGAGGGCTAAAAAATACGGGAAATGGGCGAGGCGCTAACCACTTTAAAGGAAATAGGTATGTATATTTCTGAAACTGAATCAGGAGGTACAATTAAAGAAATTGGAAACCCTATCTACAGCTCATATAACAATAATTTACGAAATCACAAAAAAAAATCTTTATAATCTGGTATATAAAAGGGTATATACCAAAGTTTGATGTACAGGGTTGAAGTGGAGAAAAGAATACGTAGGTAAAAAAAATTTTGGAAATAGTTGTGGCACTTCCAAATTTAGGATAAATAGGTATATCTCCGAAGCTACTGTATTAAAATCAGTTCAATTTAATACAAGCTTTGCATGTCTATAATCAAAGGATTCAAAGTTATATTAATTGCATAAATATCGAAGCTTTGAAAAATAGGTAATAGTCGATTAAAATTTGAGAATAAAGAGTGATATTTGCAAACCACACGAATATGGACTCTGTCAGAAAATACCAGAATACACCTCAAGAAGTAATAATAGCATATCTTTGCCTCCAATCTTTAGCTTATAGAATGACGTAGTTGCCACTACTATATAGTATAATAAAAATTTCACTGTTTTCTTTGCCACATTTTAGCTCAAATACTAATAAACGGATTTTAATAAAATTTGGTCATATTTCTTAGACTAGTGGCACGGACACAGGCTATCTCTTAACCCGCTAGATGATGGATGAGTCGAGACATTCAGACGTAGTGCGACGTGAAATGATTTTGTGAAAAATGCATCCGCTAGATGGCGTTAGTTGTTCAGAAAATCTGTATTTATGGTCTGACACAAGTAATACTAGAATGGTTTGGTGATGGTGTAATAAAAAATCTAGAAAATCTGTTTTTGATACGATTTTGATGAAATTAGAAACGTATAATGTGGGTGCGACGGGAAGTGCTGATACTAAAAATGTGTTCGCTAGATGGCGTTGGAATAAAAAATCTGTTTGTTTGTCGAATTATACGTCTTCAAGTAAGAGTTGTCCGGACCTTACTCATTTTTAGTGGAACATAAACTTGACCGTATTGCCTACCGAGTTTATCTATTACTACGTTTATACGCAGCTGAAGTCAATTCAAAGCCGCATCACTAGTGTAGGACTTATGCACTTAATGTATTAACTACTTGTTATCATTTTATGAATATATTTTATTTTAATTATATATTTAGAGTCGAAATAAATTATGATTTAAATTAATATCGGCACACTTCGTACTTCCGAAGCGAATTGAAATTCGGCGTACCGGTTAAAGTGAGTTATAATATGCATGTCAACGTAGTATATATCTTCAAATTTCTTCTCTGTTTCAACGCGGCATTAGGGTGGTCCTTAAAAAAATCAAATGAAATACTTTTTTTTCCATTACTGTCCTCTCAATCGGTAGCACCTCGGTCAAAGATATAAACTGTTTCAATAGGATTACTTGTCACTGCTTTAAACTATAGCAAATTTTTTAATTAAATTAATTAGAAAACCTTGTGAATTTTCCAGATTATAAAATTAAAAAGCTTACTCTAATTTTCTTGAATTAGTCGACTTAAAAATGTTAAAGTTATAAGCGAAAATATAGATTTTGAGGATGTATTTGGGATTATCAACTAGGCGCGCAATATCTGCTAAGTGACATTCAAATGTGCAAATGTTTCAATTAAAGCTTATATTTAGGTTGATACATTTTATTTTGAGCCATTTGGTTCCTGCCAACGACCGTAAAATCGTAATGGTCCCTGGTAAAGAAACAATTTGCTATAGAGGAATATGAAGCGTCTCTTATCGGTGCCAAATTGTGCATTTTATATTTGACTATAGCGATATCGTCGAAGGTCCTTCATTTAAGGACCACCCTAATGCGCATACATGATGCGTGATGCACGAGTATAATACCTCACAAATACGAACATTTCTAAGTGAGTGCCTTTACGAATGCCCGCCTTGAAAATAAATTATGCGTGTAATTGCGCAATTTGCTGTATTTAATGAAAATGAAAATGAAATGAAACGAAATGCAAAACGACTCAAATAAAAAAAAAAAAAACTTCCAAACACACTTACATACATATTTTAACTTCCCTAGGACGCTACATACATAGATGCCCACGCTTTGCATAAGTCAACAGTAGGCAATGAAGTGTAACAGAGGGAAAAAGTCATTTTAAAAAAAAATTTCCCTCTGAAGCAGGATTTTTTAGTTGCAGCAAAGACAAATGGAATTCAAAAGAACAGTGTCAAAGAAACGACTTGTATTTAGCATATATTGTACTTATATAACTGCAGGAAAAGGAAACAAATGCTACTTTTCTATATTCTTTTCGTTTTTAATTAAATTTATAAATATTATAGTTTCCATAAATATTATTTTTTACTGCCCTGATTTTCTTATTATATTTTCGCTAATAAGCGACTTTGCCTTTGGCGCTACCGAAGCATTCATATCTTTCCGAAGTATAAAAAATTTAATTTGAATTTCTGCTTTGGCGTAAACCTTTCAGACCTGAGTTTTATACCGCTTATAATTCGTTATGGAATATAGTAATTACAATACTTTCTATAAATTTGTTACAAAATGTTCCTACAACATTACTTCCCATTAAACTTTTTTGTAAAAAGGATATCTCACATTTGTGTGGTCTAGGTCGGAATCTGTAAAATATTTTCAAAAAAAGAGTAAAACTTTTCATTAGCTATCTAACAATTTATTCAACTTGAAATTATACAATATACATAGGTACCTAATTTTTTATCAAAAAAGCTTTAAAACATTTGGTAATAGACAGAAAGATAAGTTCTTTAAAAAATTTGCAAATGTGCTTAGGAGTGCATCTTATTGCCGGTTCAAAACAACAAAAATCATTGGCTGGGATTATGGGTCGACATATAACGAAAGCTGGACTATAAGCAAGATTACCCTATCAAGAAATTTACATTATGAAACCTTTTTGATTTCCTTGATTTTGTTTCGAACTAATTTACGAAGCTTGTTTACAAAACAAAAAGCTGTGATTCAATTAAAATATATCCGGAAAACGCATTAACCTAGCAGCGCTTATTTTTTTTTTATAATGTTCTTCAAACATTTACTAAGGCTCGAACACATATAAATCGAATAATAAATGTCACAAACTTAAAAATATTATTTGTGATGCATGACAGTATGGAATTTTTCGATAAATATTGTGCATACGCTCAATCGAAATCAGGAACAGATAGAGAGATATCAAACTAATTCGATACCAATTAGAGCGATAAAGACTTATTAATCTTTCCAAAAGGTTTGGCTTACAAACAACATACATACATACATATGTATTTGGGTTTAATTTACCAATTACTATTAATTTCGAATAGTGAATGGCAAAACTTTTCAAACCGAAAAAATTTTGTCGGAATCGTAGTCGATCGATTCCGAACAATTTTATCGGAATATGGCCGGACGATTGAAATTTAAACGTGCTCATCTCAATCTATAAGGACGGTGATCCTGCAATATTCGATAACCGGGATCAGCCTGCTTAACATTTCATATAGGGTTTTAATGAAGGTATTGTGTGAAATACTGAAGCCAACCGTCAACGGAGTAATTGGACCTTATCAGTGTAGCTTTAAACCACCCCAACCTACCATCGACCAGATATTCACGTTACTCCAAATATTGGAAAATACCCGTGAGTTAAAATACATTCTGACGGCTTACCCTACATGACTTCCTGAAAAGGATTCTTCTAACCATTCCCGAGGAATTCCGTTTGGTCCGCGTTCTGAAGCAACAGGTTAACAAACGGCATTGATAGCCAATGTTAGCCAATTGGCAAACGTTATTCGCCGACGAAAGCAGTTGCCCTCTAGATACTGATTGGTTAACACCCAAACAGCTGCAACGGAGACCACCTAGTGGGTATGCACGATACCTTGAGTGTAGGATCCTAAGTTGTATAAAAAGTGATGGAGTTCTCCCACGAGCATAACCTGCTCCATAGCGAGAATGACAAGCAGAGTAGACAGGTAGCTTACAGCTTGCCAACCATAGCCACGGACATCATCGCATCCAAAGCTGCATCGTGTTATGGCTCCCAGATGCGTTCGATGTGATATACTCTACTGCCCCACTCAATCTACCTGAACAAAGCGGTTGTACTTTCTTCTAGGCATCGTTGTTTCACTAGACGGACTTCGCCACGCCACTGATACCGAATCCTTCAGTCTTTTCGTGCAGTTTGACAGCAGGAGAACACCTGAACGATAATAAGAACAGGGACCTGGAAGCTGGCGCCTGAACCGAGTGTAACCGCAAAACGTGCCGACGGCCTACTCACCAGCAAACCAGGCGCTTACCCGCTATACAAGATTGGTGCAATTCATGATACACGGTACGATGGGAAATGGTGCCTAAGTTCGGCCTAAGCTACTAAAACTTCTCATCCTATGGAGGTGGAAAGGCTACCTACCATCAAAACCATGCCGTATATAGGGATAACGTACAACCTCAGTGCAGACATACAGGGCATACATACAGCTTTATGAACTGAGTGCTATGCAAGCCTTCAAGCAAATCCGCCTAACAGTAGGCCCTAATACAGTAATATACATACTAAAAATTGCAAACCCAGCTTAGTCGTAACAACTTTCACTTATTATTGCGCACGATAATATACAAAGAATTGTTCACTGTAGTTGAGTGCTAATTCCTTAAGATTATAAATGAATTTTGCTAATGCACTGCTCTTTGCAAAAATCTAGTGTTGCTGAAAAGAGCTCCTATTGCATTTACAACTCTCTCTACCTTCCAACACACAAAAATCCGTAAGTTCCTGCGCGGTCACAATCCATTTCATAACACTTAATATTTGATGTATCCTCCAGCGGTAGTTGCTGATCCTTTAAAAGTACACACTCGCATATCTACACATATCATACAGCCAGCGGAAACTGGACCAAAGTGCTGCATTTACGCTGCTTCCATAAGATGTCACCATAGGTAGAATCACTCAGAAAAAAGCGCATTTGCATAGAGTGTAGCCTACCGGTAGGCGCACTACAACGCCTGGCGGCTTTTTCGTTATTCCATGTAAGGGAATAACGGTAAGCTCTGTATACATTTTTAAGTGCAACCATTACGCGAGCAGTCTTTGTACGCCCGTTAATTCCGCTTCAAGGTATGGTCGCTCATATGCCCTGCTCATCATCTACAGCCCAGCAACGAGAGCAACGAGCAGCGACAAATGAGCTGGGTTTTCGCTGAAAGCGGTACTTTTAACACGAATGCAATTTTGGATCTTCAATTTACTTTTTAACTAATTTTTTTTTTGCATTTTCCTTTGCGATTTACTTACCTTCCGTTTCATATTTTTTCCTGCCATTCTTTTTATGTCTCTCTTCTTTCACACCTTTTTTTTACGCGTGGGCTCGCAAATGGACATTTACGAAATTGGCTTTCAACACACAGATGTCGTTGCGCCCTTTCCTCTACCACTCTTCGTTCAGTGCATGGCATTGCTTACCTTTCATGTTGAGTGCAGCCTTGCGGCTATTGGATGATTGTCGTCGTTACAGATTCAAACACATACGCACATACATACATTTGTACAAAACATACACATTTTCATTCCGACATTCTCCACGCATGACTGCATCATTGCACTTGCCTTTAAGAGCTGGCTACTTGAATGGATTTCTCACAGCCTCTTTCTCCACACTCGCCTCAGAATATTCTTTTACTTCGATTTTCTCCCTTTTTTTGCTTTCCATGTGCTGTACTTGGATTTCACTTCGATTCGTTTAATTTTAAGTTTTATGTGCTGGCCAATCTGGCTAGGTCTGCTGCTTTGGCTTCATTTCTGCATGCTTTTGTTGTAAGAAAAAATTATTGTACGCGATGTGGGACGTTTGTGTGTGGCGCAACATAAGTGGAATTGAAATTGCAAGTTCGACTCGTCGTGGTTGGCGGTTTGTGGCATTGGTGAAAATTGGTTTTGAGTGTATGTGACTGCCGCACCAGTTAAAGTGCCTTATCCACCTTTTCGGCTTTTCCGGCAACCGATGTGTCTTAGTTTTGTTTTTCTTTTTTGTTCTCTGAATACATGTCCTGGACAAATTTTGTGAAACTCGTTTTAATATTTTTTGTCAGCGCGTGTTCCGGACAAATTTTCAGAAAATCGCTTATTCTGATTATCTTGGACTTTTGTAAGAAATTTTACATTTTTTTTTATTCTCTGTCTGTTATTATTTTCACTGATTCCTCGCTCATTTACAAGGCTTCGTCCAGTTTTCATCGAAATTCGCTTTTGTAGCTGAGCACAAATATTAGATTTTTTTATGTAATTGACGCTATAACCGCTTAAGCGATTTTGACCGAACTCCTCCAACAATTTGTGGTGTGCGTCTTAATGTTGTAACACAAATTGAGGCACCTACAGTTTTATGCCAACTCCGAACGGCGGCTGTTTTTTGTGAGAAGTTTTTTCATGGTAGAAATATACTCGGAGGTTTGCCATTGTCTGCCGAGGGGCGGCCGGTATTAGAAAATAGTTGTCAATGAATGAAGGGCGCACACGTTACACACTCGGCTACAGCGACCGCTTTTGATGCTTAAAACTAGCATAGTTTTTTAAGTCCAGACAAAATGTTTAGTGAAAAGTTTAGAGAACTGCTACATCCCGAAAGAAAAAAAACTGCAAATATTTTTCGAAATCTTGCAGTGTCAAATTTCAGTGTTAAATTTCTGTGATACATACTTCAAATATTTTGTCACTATATTGAGCTAAACGTTTTTCTATAAGTTATTTATTTTGCGAAATCATCGTTGTGATTGAGCTGAGATCTACTGTAGCAAGATGATGAGTCTGTTTTGAATAACCGTGTCGATATTTGCGATCTGCGCCAACTACTTCGAGATCAGTCTCCTTAACATTTCATAAAAGGTTCTATCGAGGGTATTGTGCGAAACCTGAAGCCATCGTGAACGAACTGACTGGACCTTATCAATGTGGCTTTAGAACTGGTAAGTCTACCATCAACCAGATATTCACGATATGTCGAATTTTGAAAAAGACCCATATGAAGAAGATCGACACACACCATCCATTTGTCAATTTGGAATCAACTTTCGACAGCACGAGAAAATTTGTCTTTATGCAAAATACGTCTTTATGCAAATACGACAAATACGGATATGTCAAATGACGCTGATCAACACCATCACCTCAGTCAGAACTGGATAGGATCTGTCCGAGCCGTTTTTTATCAACCGTGATTTCAGACAGGGTGTCTATCTATCGTGCCACTTCTTTCTAACGTATGGCGATGACATCGCGCCGTTAGTTCTAATTTTTCCAAGTTGGATAAAGAAATGAAGTAAGTAGGTCTGGAGGAGAGCGAGGTCAAAATGAAATACTTCCTGCCATCATATAAGCATACAGCATTTTTGCGACTTGGGCCTAACATCACTGGTAATAATTCCAATTTCAAAAAAGTCGAAGACTTTGTTTATCTACACTCACTTTTCAGAAAAAATTTGTTTTAAATTTCTATGTGCTCATTTACAGTTATAATCCATCTCTTGACTAACCAACACCACCCTATATAAATGTCTCATCATTGCACGGAAGCATGGACGCTATTAACGTCGAATGAGATGACGCTTTGAGTGTCCCAGAGAAAGGTTCTCTGTAAGATTTTTGGAAACTTAAATTTTTGCGATGGCCAATACCGCAAACGACGGAACGATGAGCTTAGACATTTTGTTTATTACATTGCCGCAAAAAAAGAAGAATATTCTCATACCACCACAATTGCAAAAAATATTAATTTTCATTATATTTTTGAAGTAAAACTTCTTTAGCGTCACGCAAGAAGCATCAGAATCGCGTCACGAATTTTCGACATGACGCTTGTATGAGAAAAAATACAAACAGCGACATATCAACGAATACGTATGTATGTATGTATAAAAAACAGGACAATTTGAGGATACTATTTCAAGCCCTATCGGTAGTTCGGTACTAGTTCACCTCTACAACTACTACTTCGCCTACTACTACTAATTACCACTACTACTTTTACTAATTTCGACTACTAAATTAATGAATGGTACAAGTTATAGCTACTACTACTTTGACAGTGGTCTACTACTATTTCACTAATTTTCACTACTATTTTTACTTGTGCTAGTTCTAATTACTACTTCTGGTTTTACTAATTTTCACTACTGTTTTTACTACTTCCTTCTACTATTTTTACCACCTTCTCCTACTAATTATTCCTACTATTTTTACTATATTTCTTAATACTACTACTAATTTCTATTGTTTTTTTTAACTAATTAATACTACTATTTTTACTATTTTCTACTAATATCTTTCTTAATACCACCACTGATTTCTACTATTTCTTTAACTAATTTCTACTACTATTTCTTTAACTAATTTCTACTACTATTTTGACTAATTTTTACTACCATTTTTATTACTACTACTATTATTATTACTAATTTCTGCTTCTATTGTTTTTTACTCATTCTAAAATTTAAAAAAATTAAAAACAATGTCGTATTAAATGCTCCTCCATATTTAATTCTACATCTCTTTGTAGAGTCGGAATAAGTTTTACTTCTGCTACTTTTTGCATTTCGTTCAGTTTAATTTTATTTTATGTTATTAAAACTCTTTATGTTACATTTGATTTTATTTTGTTTTATTATATTACAATATTATGTGATTCATTTCACCCTATTTCATTTATAGCTTCTGTTTGTATTCAAAGTCTTGTATTCCATTTAATTCTTTTTTACTCTATAGCATACCGTTTCTGTTCTTTAGTCCAATTGTAATATTATGCAATTTATTTTAACTTACGTGGAATTACTGAAACTTATAGAAAACTTAACTTTAAAAAATGAGTTCTGGGTTCCTCACAGAAATCATTTTGCGTCATCTACAGCAGACTCGAATAGTATTTTCTGTGAATTAACTTATTAAATAAATATTGCCCATACCAAAAATTTAGTTATCATATTTGTTGCCTCCTATGTACAACAGATAATATTATACATATCTACAATTCTCCAGTCCTTTTGCAGCTTTTCCGCACCCATTTCACGAAATTCGTTTAATAATTTCTCTCCAAATATTTTTATATTTTTTGTCTCCTATCTAGCCGCTGACTTTTTGCAGTGTCGTATTTTTGCTATATTTAATTTAGTCCATTTACCTTCATCTTCCTGTCCTTCTGCTTATTGCAACTTCCTTTTCGGTAACTACAAATACACTTGAGTTGGCTACAAGAAAATAATGTCAGCCAACGCACGCGTTTCCGTTCAATTTTCGTTGTGTTGAGTGCCAATGTTGTATTCTTTTTTTTTTTTTTGACAACAGCTGTTCATGCGCATTATGTGTGAGTGTGTGTGTGTGTACATTGTGTGCACTCTTATGTTGACTCGGTTGTGCATCCCATTACATTGGCACACTATCGGAATTTCAAATTAAGCATCGGTACTGCCCACAACAGGCAGCCGATTCAGCGCCTTGCACTATTTTTTTGGAGCAACATAAGTCGGGGCATATACGTAGCGATATAAGGCACGACGTGTTTGTGTTTGTGCACTATTTTATTTCCTCTTTTTTTTGGGTAGTTTCAAATTATGTGCGTGCTCCTTAATATTTCCTTCATCACACGATTTCTGTTCTCTTAATTTTTTCCACCTCAACTGCCTTGCTTTTTGTACAACTCGTTTGTTTTTGTTTTCTTGTTTTTTTTTTGCGCTCGCCCGCAATGTGTCAATGTTTGCTCGCCTTCATTTTCTTTCCGTTTTCTTAGCTTGTACTGTTATTCTTCTTATTTCTTTTTCGCCGTTAAGTTTAACATTTTGCTCAACATTTCGCTCACGTGTTGCCATATGTGGTCGATGTTCTTTCTTAACTTGCTTGCTGTTGCCAATTGACATTACCGCTCCGTAATTCCTGGTTCATACTATTACGTTTCCAATCCCTTTACCTTCGGTTATTGCTGATAGTCGAATGCTTGGCCATTGTTATTACAACTGTTGATTGGCGTTGATAGCAGTTGGCCGGTGTGAGAAATGTTTGTTGCATTTTTATTGGCAGTTCATGTGGCAAGTAAGCGCTGTTACTACCCAAAAAACTTGTTGAAAGTCTCCTTTAGCACTTTGCTTCCTATTGGTGTCTTCCTCCGTCGCCAATTCAATTTTAGTGTTATTTTTAAGTTTAATTCGGTTTATTATCTACTCAGTTTTAGGCAATGCGTTGAAAGCTAGCTTAATTCGATTATTTTTGGTGACACAAATTACTTGTAAGCACGTCGAAGAGTGCAGATCTCTTGGCTACTTTTACATATATAAACCATTTACATAAATAGATTACTGCTTCTTATGCTAAATGTCTTAATTTTTATACTCGGGCGCACTGATGGTGCCCGGGGTAATATAACTTTGTTCACCAAACGGTTGTTTCTAACAGCATAAAGCAACCAAGATAGATGTATACATTATATATACCAAAACTGTTAGAACTAAACCATGGCTGTCTGTCCGATATGTAGATAACTCAAATAAATATTAAGCTATCTTAACGAAACTTGGTTTGCCCTGGACCCAAGGTATTTTGGTATTGCGAATGGGTGAAATCGGACGAAAACTACGCCCACATTACGGTGTTTTGTGAAAATCAAAAGTTCACGATATTTCAATAACTAATGCAGATAATTTGCTCAAATTTAATAAATAGGAATGGGTTAAGGAAACGGATACGTGTGCAAAAGTTTTTTCGAAAAATAGGCGTGACCGCGCCCACTTTAGGGCAAATAAGTATTTCTCCGAAACAATGCTACCACATCACATTTCATGTAACTAAACAAATTTCCAAAAACTATACAAACCGGACCAAAACTACGCCCACCTCTCATATAACGGTAATTTCAATGAAAAACGTGATGTTCAAGTAACTATTTAGAGAATTTGTATAAATTCAAAATACAGACTGAGCTATTACGCGGAATAAAAAAACTGATAATAGGCGTGGCAACGCCCACTTTCGAACAAATAGGCATATCTCAATAACTAAATTTCGAAAATTGTAAAAAACGTCCAAAAACCATGTCCACCTCTTATTTAACGGTAAGTAATCCTATATTTTAGTAACTGCACAAACTAACTTGCTCACATTTGATATGCATTATTTAATTTGATAATGAAATATATGGAATTAGCTTAGAGCGAATAGTTATATCTCTAAAAGTTCTTTGTCAAATTCCACCAAATTTGGTACACACTTTGCATTTCTAATAAGAAAGCACAGATTCGAAAAAGACAGAAGTCAGAACAAAAACGTTTAGTTCGTTTATTTTTTCATAATAAACTGCTTTTATTTCATACAACAAGCACGATTTATTTGAAATAAAAACTTGCGCGCCGGGTATTTGAAGGTCGGTTTCCCCCGAACGTAGGCTCTTCCGTATTTGTTTATTTATTTATTCATTTCCTTTCTGTAATTCATCTTCTTCTTCTGTATAATTTTGATATAAACATCCAACTAACAAGTCGGTGTTATTCATTTTAATAAATAATTATATTGGAAGATAGAATAACTTTAGGGCGTAGCGTCAAATGTTAAATTCTTTAATAATTATTGGAAAATACCAAATGATGTCAATTACTTTTCCACTTGGTATTTCCAATAAAGAGGAGTCGAATACTTTCAGAGCTAGAGCGTTTTCGTCCGATCGCTGGACTATGTCTATGTCCAGGTAAAGCTCGAAAAGATGGAAACGTCCCAAAATCTTTTGAAGAAGCTTTCTCTCGGGTATTCCAAATTTTATCTTACCCGAGATTGACATCGTCTATGCTTCTGGGCTATACAATAGCATGGACTAGATGAGAGACTTATAGAGGGAGGTTTTCGTTCGTCGTGAGTGGGCTTTACTACGCAATTGTCTACTCAGCCGAAAGTAGCATTTGTTGGGAAAAATTAATTCCTGTTGGATTTCCCGTCCCAGATAAATAAAGACCTCAACTTCTTCATGATGTGCTGATTGTTTTTTTTTCTAAACAGGAGGTACTGCGTTACCTCGTTGATCTCCAGAATCATTCGCTTCGCTTCTTTAGAAAAAGTTTAGAAAAAGTAGAAATAGCGCTGCGGTCCGGCGATGATGTTTGCTAAAGAATATTTGTCGGCTCAATTTAAGGTTTTCCGAAAATATTCTCAAATATGTGTGCATTTCTTATATAACCGCTTAACACAAAAAAAAAAAATCTAGCGCTTTTAGGCAGAAGAAATACATTGTAGCAATGATTTAGCTGATACCCACTCTTAACGCTGAAAATTTTCTAAATGTCACAGAAAACGGATCACTAGGAAAAACGTGGTTCTTTTCAAATTTTTTAATCCGCAAATTTGCACCATTTTTTTATGTTATTCATCATTTTAAAGGCTAAAGCAAAGCGTTTGCCTTAATTAACCACAATTTTCACAGAAATAAAATTAAAAAACTTAAAATCATGTAATAAGTGAATTTAAATTTTATTCAGTTACATTGGCATAAAGGAACATTCTACGAAACTAAGGTAACAGATTTTGAAATAAATATTTATATTTGGCACATACAGGGTTAATATAAATTTAGTTGGCAAATATTTGGCAAATAAATTTGGTTTAGTTAAACAAGACTCCAATTATATGCCCAAAATTATAGCACTACACGTAAAACTTTTCAAATCGTTGGTACCACGTTTTTTAATAAAGGATGTTTTGAAAAAACTCTTGCTGCCGTTGCGCTGCTATGTGGTAACGTTAATATATTCACTACAAAGACTCTCAAATAAACTCTTATCTAAATTCTTCGAGTAAAAGTACAATTCCTCAAAGTCTTTGAGGAAAAAATTAAACAAAAAATAAAATTTCGAAAGCGAAATAGACTCAAAAGTCACACGGTTATTCAAAAAGGAAGAACAATTGAATATTTTCAAAAGGTTGGTGCCTGGAAGATTGACCCTCAAAGCGAGCCGAATTGCGACTATAGTCGTCCAACGTCAACACTGCAGAAGTGGTCTTCAAAATATAATGCAACAAAATCTTAACATCAAAACAAATATTTTAAAAGTCACAACATGATTCATTAATTCAAAGAAAGGAATCCAAAGGTGCCTCGATTTTGGACCACCTTGTATTTTTTCACTATTTACTTGACAAAATTTAAATATATAAGTTATACAGATAAAAAAATTGCCAACCTAAAGTTCGGATCAAATGCATAGCTATTTGTATAATAACTAAAAGGAATTCAATAAATTCAAAAGAATTCTTACATTGTTTTTGCTTCAGTTTAGGCAAATACTTTTGTTTCAAAAGGATAAATTTTCATTCATATAAAACACGATACATCCACACTAAGACCACTTAATAAACAAGCAATAAACAAAATGTATATACATAAATTGGTAAGACTTTTCCACAAATAATGAATAATTGCCTGTAAACTTAGAGTTTTTCCAGTAAATAAAATAATTATATGGCAATTGAAAAATTGCTATAAAAAATCCTCATATATTTTCACAATATTTATATTTGTGTAATTCAGAGGATGCCATGTTTACATTGGCTGCATTTAAGCGAACACATGGTTGGCTTTACCCAGCAACGTTCTTATTTGCAGTTTATTATGGCTTTGAAATTATAAACCGCACACAGTGATTTATAACTAAAATATACAAGTAAATACAAAGTAAGTGCATACACACAAACATACCTCACACATACATACCTTCGTGCATATGTATGTATTTACTTATTTCTGTTTATTTCTGTCTATTTGTGTTCTGTGCACTGTTGCAGTTTTTATGGAAAAAACACATAAAAGCAAACAAATGTCAGCTGCAGTGGCATGCAACAAACGAATGCTGGCTGCTGCTGCAAAGCGAATGTGGCAAATGGTGTTTGTGTGGGTGTGTGTTTTTACTCTTCTATGTGTGCATGGGGATGAGCAATGAGTGGGTTGTTGTTAGCTGGCAAAAGTCAAAAAGCGGCATTGAGCGCTTAGCTACAACAAATAAAGATGCGCAAGGATAACAGGCAAACAGCTAGCAAGGTAAATAACAACAGCAACAGGAACAACAACAACAACGGCTGCGGAAAAAAATAAGTGGTTGTGGCAGCAAAATTTACAACTGTGTTGCCATTGGCAATAATTCGTGGTTGTTACATGCTTTATGTTGTTGTTGTTGTTTTTATTGTTGCCCTCTTGTAGAGTTGCATATGTGAAACATATTTTCAGATAGAGTTAAAAAAGGAAAAAATATACCAAGAATAATAAAGCCATATCCTACGCAAGCAGCAAAAGTCAAAAAGCATAACAAGTACAATGGAACACACAAAAAAAAAATAAAAAAAACAAACAAAAAATCACAAAATAAAGGGGGGAAAAATTCCAAAAATAATGGAGAATATGGTAAAAGGTAGTAGCGCTTTCAGCTTAAGCCAACGCTATGAAAGCAGTCGCTTTAGCTCAACAAAAAAAATTCAAAGAAGTAAGGGGAGAAAACTAGGAGCGAAATATTAATAACAAAAGTGGTGGTAGTAACAAGCAGTGCGACATCAGCAGTTGCAAAATAATATGAATGCTCCAAAAAAAAAAAAAGAAGCAGCTTTGAGCAGGGAAGATGAGCGCTTTCTTTTTCATGAGTTTTGTGTTGTTCGCTTCCGTGTTTTTTTTTTAATCATCAAAAGCTGTTGTCATGGCAAATTATCCGCGCGGCAATACAAGCCAAGAGCAGGCTGATGTAACTATCTACTATTACCTAGTCAAAGCAACAGTCGATTTGGTATTCGCAGCTGCAATTCTCACTAAACAATTAAAAATATATTCTGCTGATTCGGGGCCTACTGCATCCGTTTTTTTTGCTTTTATCTGTATACTACCTCTTTGCAGATCACACTAGATATCTGGGAAAGTTTTCACCGCCAGTGAATCTTCAAGGTGGTCTTCCTTACAAAATATCACACCAACATGTATATATCAAGTAATGTCAGTTCCTTTTGCTTGATCTTTCTAAAACCACCACTTTAAATTCGATTGGCAGAATATTGTTTTATTTCTTTATTTATACTCTTAGGAATATTTCAATAGTCAAGTTAGATAGTATGTGAAACTCTCTTAAGAATACAACCATTTTCTAAATTTTTGGATTCGTAATTTTAAAACCTCTTTTTTCACCCCAACTCGAACAGACATAGGCCTTTGCGTATAATTCTAACAATGTTTCGTGGAATATAAAGTGTTTCAAGCCTAGAAAGTAGTTCAATCATTGATCACCGAACTCCTTATCCAACTGTACTGAAACTCTCAGAATGTATATCTAGCTATAGTTTTAAAATTGAACTGGAGTGAGTTTACTCCCCCGAAAAATTCTTTACTACATTAACAAAGCTTAGGCAGACTTCAGATTCAATTTGTTACATATGGTTTAATAATTCAATGTCTTTTAGAAGGGTACGAATTTGAGGACCATCGAAGATTCCTGCTTTTAATTTTTCCATACTAAGGACTGGACATTTTTTGCACACATATTTGAAACAGTTACCTGCCTTATCAAGGGCTTTGATGAACTGTTTCATTAGCCCAAGCTTGATGTGAAGTGGTGGTAGAATGATTTTTTCTCGGCTTATCAGTTGTTCATGAACCACATTTGCTGTTCCTACCTCCATATTTTCTCTCACCGGCCAGTCCTTTCTAATCCAATGTTCATTTCTTGCACGACTGTCCCATAAACATGTAAAACAGGGTATTTAGTATACCCACTATGTTGGCAAGCGGTCGGTAACGTGCAGCGGCTGGCAGGGACCGTTAGCGTTTTCAGGTATTTAGGCGAAGTCGTCGAATTAATGTTTAGTTGTATTAACTCACCCGACTTAACCGGCTGCCCTTGCTCTCTTGCAAGGGAAATAAAATATTTAAACCAACGAACTACTTGTTTTAATAATTTATATAACAAAACTTATTGAGGAATAATTAAATTAACAACTGGAACTTAAGTTTCGTTTATCTCAAGAACTAGAGCTAATCCAAAAAAAGTAAAAACACAGTTCGTAAGCCTGCTACAAATGTTAATAAAAACTATTAACAAAATCATTACCGCAGGTTTTTTTTTAATTTTTGTTACGCAGCGTAATAATTTCGGAAATAGCATGCTAAATTTTGTTCAATGATTAAATTTGTACCGACTGGTTTTACTTTTATCTTGTACTCAAAAATTGTAACGCGTATGACGTTGATGGATCAATTTTGACCAATATACGAAAAGACACACATTTTTAGTGTAATAAGTTTAAATATCTAATAATTATAAAGAAAACTTATGAAATAAACAAATATATAGTTCTCAAGTTTGCTTAGAACAATTAGCACATTTAATCGTTGCTTTCGAGTGATCTTTACAAATGAAGTTTTGGCAACTGGAAAATTTGCTACTACATTTTGTGTCGATGGATTGATTTTCTGTAGTTCTAGCAATATTTTTATATTTTTCAGCAACGGCTTTGGCTGGACTGCTACAAGGAAGGGTGGTCCTTCGCGATATTTCCTGTGCTAAAAGTTCAGATTATAACTCTTCTAGGAATATATATGTATACATTTTTATTCCTTTTCCATCCATGGTATACTTTCTTAACAATTACAAGACCATTGTAGATGTTTATGTTCAGCACATTTTATAATAAAGTGTGTGGCTACCGATTTGTTCTATGCTTGCAAGTGTATGCCCAGATTACTTGATCAAGAGTTTCTTCACTACCTGATTTCGTCTGGCTGTAAAAGTTTATGATATCAGGAATTCTTTTTTTAGCACTGATTGTACCATCATTGTAAAATGTACTGAGTAAATATACCTACGGCGCGATTTTTTAACCCACAGCCAATGATTCTAATTTTATTGTTTTTGTCAAAAAGTAAATGCGCATAACTTTCTACTTTTTTTCATTTGTGTAACTTGAAGAGTATTTTGTGTTCCTTTCTAAATGGGCAAACTGGGTTTTTTTATGTTTCGATGGATATAAAAAAATATCGCTGTGACCTTGTAAATCTTTTGCCAGATCCGGAAACATGACGTCTTTGTGCTTTTTTAGGTTAACCATTTCGGTTTTTACCAGTATATATCTGCGACAACCACACAAATCTCGTTCGGCAGCCACACAGTACCCAGATTTTAATACCGTATTTTCCTGGCACCGATGGGGTACATTGGTTGAATGGACAACGTTCGCGAAATGCCGCCGATTGCTCATCTTTTGTGGTGTATTCAGCACGACTGAACTTTTTTTGTTAATTTACCTCCCAACGGTTCCAAAGATCTCTGATTAGAGCCAGCTTACCGCGAACTCGCCTTTCATTTCGGTCAAACTTCTTGTTGAACCCCAGAGCTCGGGATATATTTTTGCATCTACGCTGACACAATGTCGATTTGCGAAATGGGACATACTTTGCGTTCGTTCCTCAAACATTCGAGTGCTACGCCGGAATGCTACAGGTAAAAGCAAATGGCCGAAATATGTAAGCACAAAAGCTTATAACGGTAACTTGCTGCAAGATTAGTCATGAACTCTTCACACTGGTCACGATAATGCTTGTACTTTGAACGAACATGCACTAGGAATAAAACATAGACGGACAAATACGGAGTACGCAGCCTTCTTTGTCCAGAGCATCCGATGAAAGATGGAAAATAAATTAGATGTTTTTCAAGTTTAGTTTTATCAAATAATAAAAGTTAAAAAGTTTAATCAGACTACATGAAGGCTATAAAAGCTATAAAAATGTCTTCAGTGTTAAATGTCGTTTGGGCAATTTCGACCCATGAATACAGGATAAGTGTTTAAGTTCACATTTGCTCTGTACAATTTGAATTAATTTGTACAGGCGGGTTTAAAGAAGCAGCCGGGTGTTGTTTTTTTTCGCGACAAACATGTACATACATAGGGAGTGCCACAAAATCCCCAAAAAAAAAAATCCCCAAACACAAAATCCCCAGCTGAAAAAAAATCCCCAAACACATAATCCCCAAAATCAAAATCCCCAAAATTAAAATCCCCTAACACGAAATCCCCACCTTTTTTTTAAGGCAGTGTCACAAAATCCCCAAACACAAAATCCCCATTTTTTTATTTTTATTAAATATTATTACAGATCATATAAAAAATAATAAAACCGCACTTTAGTTGAGTTTTAATTCGTAGTTACATATATATGTACCCATATATGACAATATATAGATATAGACGAGAACGCATGACGGATTTAGAGGAAAAAAATAATTATTTCATCAATTTAGCGGCTAAAAAGCTAAAAAAAAGAGTATTTAAAAAAGCGGCCCAGACCCGGATTTGAACCCAAAACCCCTGCATGACAGCTGCAGACTCTAACCACTGAGCTATTGCTGCATGTAACAAAGGTTGGCAAAATTAACAATATATTGTTATCGAGTAGAAAACAAAAGAATATAGAAAATCAGAGCATAATATAACATTGTCATTCATTAATCAATATATGTACATACATATGTATGACTTAAAATACAAATTCTCATATTATTTATCACATTACGTGTAATTGATTGTGATTAAAATTGTATAGTTATATTTTTGATTAAATATCGTGTTGAATAATATTTAAATTTAAAGAAAATGGAAGTCGTCGTTACTGTGTCAAACAAAGGAAGTAATAAAATATTTTTGGATGGTTTTGATTACCAATTTCATTCCAAAAATGAAAAGAAGAATGAGTTCCGCTGGTCGTGTGCGCAAAGAAAATCCCTAATGTGTAAAAGTGTTGTTGTGACAAAAGAAAATAATCGCGATCATGTAATACAACGCGCTCCTACTGCCCATAATCATGATCCAAAGGCCCATCAAGTATCTGTGGCACAGGCGAACAACAAAGTAAAGGATTTGAGTACATCATCTTCACTGGCGCCTTCCCAAATTATTAGGGAAGCAGTTGTAGATTGCCAACCAGACCGCCGGGTGTACTTACCATCGAAACGAGCACAAAAAATGAAAATAAGCCGACTTCGAAAGGGTACATATACCAACGAACCAGGAAATGTACAGGAAATTGATATACCGGAGCATTTGAAATACCTGGAGAGAGAATTATTTGTGTTGAGTGATTGGGATTTCGATGGTGAAAAGAACATTATTATGGGCACAACGAGTTCCCTAAAGGTATTGGAGAGGTCACACTGCTGGGTGATGGATGGGACGTTTTTTGTTGTACCGAAAGTTTTTCGCCAACTGTTCACCATACAAGGGCTAATTGATGGTCAATTTGTGCCTCTAGTTTTTTGCCTGATGAGCAAAAAATCCAAGCAGGCGTACACTGAATTTTTTCATCAACTATTTAATTTGGCTTTAGCACAGAATATTAATCTTAATCCGCAAAGAATTATTACTGATTTTGAGCGAACCGTCTCGTCTGCGGCAAAAGAGTATTTTCCTGATGCCCGATATAAAGGGTGTCTATTTCACTTTGGCCAGATCATTTGGAGACGAATTCAGAAAGAAAGGCTTTCTCAAAAATATGGCAATGATGAAAGTTTCAGCATAGCTGTTCGTATGCTGAAAAGTTTATCATTTGTTCCCCCAGAATGTGTGTCAGATTATTTCAGTGAACTGAAGAGTAGCTCGACAGACAGAGATTTTAAAAAATTGTGTGCTTGGTTTAAAAACCAGTACATTAGTGAAAATATGAGGGCGGGTGCTATGATATATAATCCAAATTTTTTGTGCGTTTCGGATTCTTTTAAGGATAATTTTCCACGCACTCAAAATTCAATCGAAGCTTGGCACCGTAGGCTTAAAGTAATTGTAGGGAGAAAAAAATGTGGTGTATATGAAATCATAAAACATTTAAAAAAAGAAATGATTGAAGTTAAATCAACCATAGAAAAAATACACTCAGGGATCGGTGTGCGAAAAAACAAAAAGAATGTCGAGCGTGTAAAGAAAATTAAAAAAGTTGTTAAACGTCGTTTAGATTTAGATAAACTTATTTATTTAAAATCGATAGCACACAGTATTTCATTATGTAATTAGAATTTCCATACATGGTTTATTTATGTAAATGTTTTGAATTTATTGCTTTTTTGTTTATTTACATCACTAAAGATTGGTCTACATATGTATGTATATAAATATATGTTTATGTTAATGTATATAAGCTATTCGAAAAATTGTGAAGTTTGTATTTATTTATGTTGTACAAATATGTTAAACTGATTGATATAACATGTATTGCATTTTCTTTTATTTACCTATTAAATATTCGTGAAACCATTAAACATAAAATATCTCGTGAACTTCAACTTTAGATATAATATTGAGTATAGAATTCCCTTTTTCTGTGTGAAATACATTGAAATTAGGTTTTAAATCGCGGCGATTTTAAACCTAATTTCAATGTATTTCACACAGAAAAAGGGGATTTTGATTTTGGGGATTTTGATTTTGGGGATTCTGATTTTGGGGATTTTGATTTTGGGGATTTTGATTTTGGGGATTTTGATTTGGGGATTTTGATTTGGGGATTTTGATTTTGGGGATCATGTGGTACACCCACATACATATTATACTTTTAATGAATTCTTATATCTTTCTAACGTCCTTGATAAAACTTTCATCGCCAAGATTACCAGGAAAGAAATCCAAATGTGAATAAGTAAAATGAATTCTTCAGCGGAGGTACGTAATGAGCGACAAATGTTCTCAAATTGCATAAAGATATATATTTGTGGAATATTCCTCTTAGAGAGCTAGACTGTGACACTGACAAGATGATGATCCGAGTCGATGTTAGCTTCTCGAATGTAACAACATAATCGATTTGGTTTCGTACTTTTCCATCATCAGGTAGCCATGTTGCCTAATACAACAGCTTGTAGCTTAAACAACAGTACCTGGCGGCGTAATCCCTTCACCAGCACAAATCCGACCACATCTGTAGTAGACGTGGCAGTGGTCGTCATCAGAATAGGGGAGTCTAATCTGAGGCTTCTCAATATTTTTCATAGGAATCTGTTACGTGGCGGGTCCAAGCCCAGCTCACAACCATATAGCGATCCGCTTGCTTCAAGTCAGATACCCTCTCAGCTGCTCCTCTTGGTGAACAGACGCTGCAAAACCCTGGAGAGCCCTTAAAACGAAAACGTCGGTTCGCCTTTAACTTTAACTCACTTCCAAGCGGATATTCGGAAGCTACCCAGAGAACACTTGGTTGAAATCATCCTGAAGCTGTGAGCTGCTTGAAGCGCGTGGAGAAGAATCCTTTTGGCCACTTCCAGGTGAATGGTAATCAGAGACTTGCCACACTTACGTCGACTCCTTTCTCCAAAATCAAAAATTAAAAATTAGTTCACTAAACCTGTAGCCTATAGAGTATAATCTTAAATGATTGAGTCATGGTACCTTTTCAGCTGGTTATAAGTTAAAACTGGACTAGTATTTTTTTAAGGAGACCAAAAAATATTTATTTATATATTTTATATTTATACATTTCGAAACACTGCTTTTTCACATATTTCGCTTGGCATATTTGGCAATATTTGATTTAACTACTTGATAAATATAATTTTATTTAATAAAGAGGTGACAACCCGCTCCAAAAATATTCACACCAATGAAAGTGAACAAATCTTTTTTTACGAATTTTTCTCGTCTCTTTTAAAAATCCGCATCGGCGTTATGTGTTTTCTAGTGTCGGTTTCAGAACTCAATGTTCCCACAAAAGATGCCACAATGTCGAAACTAGTATCTTTTTATCCCAAACTTCATAAATTATGACAAAATAGTATCGCCATTGTCAATTGTCAATCAAATGAATCAACTAAAATAGAGCGAAAATGTAAGCAGCAATTAGCGCGAATTTCAAAAAATGTGCCTTTCGCATATTGTCTACGTAACTTTTTCTGTGACCTTAAAATGTAAAATACACATTAAATTACCAATAAACTGACTCAGTCAAAAATTATTCTGATGCAACAACAATAAATTGAAATTCCGTAAGGCAGCGTAGAGCGATGTGTCGTTTATTTTATCAAGTTAATATACAATTGCACAGGAGCCAAGCACAGGAAAAGTAAAAAGTAGTAGACTAATAAGACAAAATCAAAGCCAAGTTAAAATAACACCAAACTAGCAACGGTGCACCTAGGTGGGTGGAATAATTCAAAACTAAGATACAATACTCGAAATGCAGATACCGAAAGACCGAAAGACGCAAGTCGACTGACAACAGGCGGAAGTAGTAGCAGACGATGGATAAATAGATGACAACAGTGGCGGTTTAAAAGCACAAAAAAAATATCGTATGAACAATAGCTCAACATAGTACAAGCGTAAGAATAATAACTAAAACAAACATCGTCTCTCAGAATAAGCAGGACGAAAGTAAAGTGCGCTGCACAACACAGTCATCATACAATCAGCGGACTCTCCACTTTCACTACTCCAACAGAGAATTGCACCAAGCTTGTGACATGCAACAGCAGCGCTAGGAACCATTGGAAATACAACACTATTGGTGGGGAGTTGCATAGACAACACAACGCGGTAGCAAAGCGTGGCAAATATGAGTTTTGAATTATGAATTCGAAATTTTACCAAGCAAAATTTATTATTAGACCAGATTACGTGCAGGGATTTCGACTGCAATTGCATGCCACCGTTACTGTCTCTCCCTCGCCGCATCCCTTGCACCACGTTGTAGTTAAATACGCCGCATTGCTATGGCAATTGTGAATTGCATTTGCGCCAAGCAGTCAGCCACTGAACCAAACCAGCTAAGCAATCAACCCAACATCCAGCCAACCACCCATTCAACCAATGTGCGGTTGAGTGATGTGGCATTACTAATATTCTGTTGGATCCAAAGGTAAAGCGGCTGTAAATCTACTTACTACTTACCAGCGCCACCTGCCCACCTGCTCAACTGGTGGTGGCAGATGAGGCACTCGACTTGCGGGAGTCGCTCTAATGGTTGGTGTTGGTGTGTGTGAAGATCAAATTAAATGGAGTTGGTTGTGAAACTGAATGAGTAGTTGGGATGAGCGGGAATTGAATGTACATTTGTTTGCACGTTATTTGTGTTGTTGTATTGTTGTGTTGTAGAGGTTCATCTGAATTTATAGTACAATTGCAGTTCCATGGCATGGCATGGCGGGTATTAGAATAGAACTTGTGGTATAGTACGAAGTCTAATGTAGAAAGAGTTAAGAAAGGAGAGGTGAAGAAAATATGTTAACTGGTATTGGACCAGCAGCAAACAATTGGTTTTGGTTTAAGGTGACCAAGAATAATAAAAATAATGTAATATAGAAGATTTAAAAATCAAAAGAAAGTCTCTGGCTAACTCCGAAAACCTAGATATACATACATATATATTTTTAAAAAATATTCCCAAAGCAATGCTTAGCTTCTGTACATGTGCGAGCATTTTATGACAACTCAAACCGGCCTAGACTTCGTTAATATTTTCTGAAAGTATAACTATCCAGAAATAAAACGTTTGATGGATTTGCAAAAGCTAGCTAGAATTATTTTTATGGCCTACGAGAGATTGCATGCCCCGACTAAAGTTGTTTCCTAAAAAGTGGAAGAAATTTTTCAAATGTTTGTCTCTGCAAAACTGAAGGTTAGAAAAAAACATAGAACATTCAACTACTAACTCCCGACTGCAAGTGTCGCTTTGACCCTTACTTTAAGAAATCACTAAAAAACAAAGTTGAAAAGTTGTCAAACGGTCAAAACGTGCCAGGAAAGTATTTTTTCCCGTAAATTTGACTTCTTCGACAAAATCTGTGCTAGATAGGAGTCGCTTCTACCCTCCGATCAAATTTTTAGCGCACCATCTCACGCCCGTACCGTATCTGAATTTTTATTATTATTCAAGCCCACAGCAAGAGGATTTCTACCATGTTACACCGATTTTTTCGGAACGACTCACAAAACGTACAAAGTACTGAAATCTGACCATATTTCACAATTCTCGTGTTTGCTGTTATCTGCTCTAAATCTGCATAACTAGTGAATAGTTACATTGGAATACATTGCCGGGCGTACCTTTCCTAGTAGCCGCATTTGCGAACCAAATGAACATAAAAACTTTCCACCGTCTTCTGCTATGACATACTTAGTTGTGGAGTGTGGAGGAGAGCGGGTCCCTTTCTCTGACTAGTGTGACCCTAATACCCTGTTATGGGTACCGGGACATAGGAACATTTACGTACATATTTTAATCTCGAAATATCGATATTGGATATTTACTTCCGAATATCAAATTTGACGCATATCCGATATTTTTTCAAGGCCTTTTTGAGCACAGCTCAAGTAAATCTTCATTTTTTTTCAAAATTTTTTTTACGAAAGTCTTAAAACGTAATCAGTTTTATAACTCCGTTCACTATCGATTATTTTTACAATACTAAAGCAATCGTGTCTAGAGGTAAAACTATCGATATATATAGATATCGAAAAACCTATATGTCGAATATCGATACAAAAATTTCGACATATAGAAATATCTAAAAATTAATGTATTGAGATATCAGTATTTTTACTGTGTACATACATACCGATATTGTTTGAAAATATATATATACGATATATGTCGCTACATTTTTCATTTGCACCATGTCCATGCAAAACCGTTCAGCATCAATACATGATAAAACTGACTCAAATTTAACTAGTCTCGGACTAATACCATGCCCAAACCTAAAAGTTAATCATCTCATAGCGAAGTTACCCCTCATCACTATAGGTGGTAGCGTGAATAAAATTCGAAGAATTTTACTTGGTTTTTGCTTTTGTGTCGAGTACATGTCAGAGAAACTAAGAAAAGCAACCATATTCGAATGAGTATAATGTCATACGAAATAAACTAAACGTGAATTTTTAAATTCGAAGTAAATAAAAAAACTAAAATAGTTTGAAATTTTACCGCAAGATGAAGATAGAATAATCTCATGAGGCACTAGCACCTTAAATGAATTCGTCTTGGTTTATTAAGTTTCCTGCAGTTTGACAGATGTTTTCTTAAGCCGAGAGCACAGTAAAATTAAATGCGCTTTGCGTCCTTTTCTTCTTAAGTCACCTTTTCTTTTTAGTATCAAATAGGTTGGCGGTATAATTACTATAATTACAAGATAATATTTTGTTACGGGTATGTTATCTGTTTAAAAAAAAAATTACAGACGTTCACAAATTCCAGTTGTTCAATTTTCGTATGTTTCATAGTTTTTCTGGCCACCTCAAGCCACCCACGATTACTGCTAAACAGATTTTCATAAACAAAACAATGAAGGGGTGCGGGTATATGCACGCTTGTTTGTCTGGGCGCATTAGCTGGCGCGCACTGTGTCTGAAATTGAGGTTTGGCAAATCTTTTGCATTATAATTTGATATGCGGCAATGGCTTTGTCATAAATTCAAACAGGATTCGTTGGCAACGACTTACGCTCCTACCTTCGCTGCAACTGCAACGCCTTCAACTTTTTTTTACTCCTCAGCTGTTGCGGTAACAACCTTTGCTGCAGTTTTGCTATGCCTTCTCTTTTTTTGCCATTTTTTTTTACAGCATTCATTCCGAATGCTACCTCCGCTTGATCTGTTATTCATAGCAACAGCCAACGTAATGCACAAGGCTGCTTTTCTTGAAGTAATACCGCCATTATTGTTATTGTTCTGGTTTGTTGCTCCTGTGTGGCTTATTAAGTTAAACCTTATCTGCCTGCTGTATGTTGTATTGCAACTTGCAGCCTGACTACCTTGCAGCGTGTATGCTGCCACATAACTCTTCAATCTCGATTTGCTGTTTCCAGTATCTAGCATGCTAGGTAGGAGTCGCTTCTACCCTCCGATCAAATGTTTAGCGCGCCATCTCACGCCCGTACCGTATCTGAATTTTTATTGTGGCATGAAATTAATGAAGTGCTTTTAAGATTAGACGCGCTTATTTATTGGTTGAAGTTATTTTGCTATTTTATTTGTCGCTGTTTGAGTGTTGCCTGCTCTCAGCTCATTTTCTCTTATTTCAATTTAAATGGCTTCCTTACAATTGTTGCTTCCCTAACTTAGCTTTGCTATGCCACGAGTATTGTGATGTTTGGGACAGTAAATGTAGTTTATGGAATTAGCTGCCGCTGTTGCTTACCTGCTGCTGGAAAAGCTACTAAATACAAAAATCGGTGCAATAAAATAACAGCAAGAAAATAAATAATGAGAAATGTTAGCAGCGCGGTTATCAGTGGAGGTAAGCGTCAGTCAATAAATTTTGCGGTAGTGGATTAAGTCGTGACTCGAGTTGATTTTGCTATGCCCAATACAAACTAACTGCCAAATGAAAGCTACCGCTACTAATTCAATTACTACTGAGTACTTTTTAGTGCCAGTGCTCTTGAATGCAGAAGATCGCAAAACGTAATGGATGATTTTTGGTTAAATGCTCGCAGGTGTTTCCAATCTAAGGGATTAAAAGTTAAGTTTACTGAAAAATTAAAAAGTAGGTAACTGTTTAGAATCGATTGCCGTTTCCTCTTAGTCAAATCCTTGACAGTATAGTTGGGTCTACGTATCTATTGAAGGAGGACCCAAAAAATTACCATAGTTTTTGATAGCCATTCACAAGGGCTTTGATCCTTCGCGCATGGTTCAAGCAGTTCACGAATTTTAAGAATTTTCAAATATTCTCGGAATGCCAAACGAACACTCAATTGTAAACAAGATGAAGTGAGATGGCGAGTTCCCTTGTGGCCTTCTTCTCTTTAGTTCGGCATCATTATGAGTGAACGACCGTCTGTCTAGCAGAACTTTTCTAAACTAAAAGCTAGCCACATATGAGTATAAATACTCAAGAGGACAAAGATGTTTTAATATTTAAAATTTAAAGACATGCACTTGAGAATCCTCAACAGCTACCCATGAAACGTAATGACGTAGTGACAAATCGGACCTTGCTGGTTTCTTATAACTTCATAAAATATTCCTTCATGTACTTTTGGAGTGTGTTTCCGATGACTGTCCTCCCCATCCTTCTTCGGATACAAATCCGGATCGTCCTAGAATTCTAGTCTCATCTGCCGTCGAAAAGGTAAGCCCTTTAAGATGCAACCTGCTCAAACCGAGTGAGACTGAACGCCGCC
Source organism: Anomoia purmunda (assembly GCA_951828415.1). Taxonomy (NCBI): domain Eukaryota; kingdom Metazoa; phylum Arthropoda; class Insecta; order Diptera; family Tephritidae; genus Anomoia; species Anomoia purmunda. The sequence continues at coordinate 94,230,681 of OX639996.1, forward strand.
AGTGGAATTTGAAAAAAGATGGTCTAAGGAAATATGTAAATAATTACACGGACATTATAACTACGGCTTTATATATTGAATTCATTTTATTAAGAAGTATTGTAAGTTAATTAATTTGCAAAATAATATGTAATAAACAGAGTAACTTAATATTGGCACGCTTTCACTGGACAACTGCCGATCCATTAGCCAGGGGTTGCAATGCCGTAACTCTGGAAGGTATTTAGCGTTACGTTCAACTTAGTATGAAAAGATCAATGCGTTTTGAAAATTACGAAGCCAGATACAAATTTCGTATATAGTTTTGCATACTATCTCAGCACTTACTGTCAACTTGGGTATCTCTATAGTGGCACAACCAATATCTGAACACCGGTGCCTTTTGACACAGAAAAACCTTGATTTTGAAAAACTGCAACTACTTTGCTGAGCTGTTCTTTGTACAGCTTTCTAAGAGCGACGTTCAACAATACAATATACGATGCAATATTTGGGACTATCTGTATTTGTTTATCCTTACGATTGCTGTAGGTAAGGAAGAAAACTCTTACAATTGCGGGCCGTCTGTTTGGTATCACCAGATCTAGAAGCGCGATTAGGGTTCAGAACAAAAATTCCTCCAGTTTTCGGTTCGTGGCCCCTAGCTGATCACTTGACCGTTAGGGACCGAGGAGTACTCGGGGTTTTGATGGTTCTTGGATGGCTCTTCAGTTGTTGAACGGCGTGGTAGGGTGCGGTGCAGTAACGAGTGGAGTTGGAGACAACACTTGCATTAGTTTTCTGTAAAAGAGCCCTCGCTAGTGTGGTGCGATTTTGCTAGCACTGCTGAGGTTGTACTATGCTTCGGAATGCAAAGCACCCTCGCACTGCGTGTACTTACACGACATCGCTGCCACCGGGCCGCTCGGACTTTTAGTTGACTTGATGGCTGTACATAGTGCTGGTTGCATTGTCACTTGATTCCATCTTGCAATATGTACATGTTAAACATATCACTTTGTACAGAAAAATAGAGTGCAACGTAACTAAGAGGAAAGAAAACCTTGCGCTTTACTCTTGAGTACTTCCGATAACAAAGCTTTATATTGATACGCTACAGTGAATACAAGGCAATTATAAGATTGATGACTTTTCAGATGCGGTTACGTGCGTTTTAGTATGCGTATCACTCACGAATTTATATTTTCAATGCGTTTCAGACACCATTCCGTTTTAGAAAACATGTTGTTATTTTATTGATAAGTATGCATTTGCAGATTTTCGGAGCAACCCGGGTACCCTTCCCTGTTGTGTCCCTTCTGGAGATCCTTAAGGCAATCCTCCTTCCATCGCCAACTAAACACATTATTTTTTCCATCTAAGTATTTATCACAGGTACCCCTACGTTGCTCACTTCAAGAGGGAGAGCAGGAGGCGCCACTGAAAAGTGACCGGGATTAGGGCTATACATGCAGTTCAGTCTTGAGAGAGCAACTTAGCCGAAATTGAAAACCGCCCCGATTCGAGTTATTTAATAGAATAGTAAATTCTTTGAAGGTGAAATTTCAGGATCCGGTAGTTTTTTACAAATCGATTTTGAAAAGTTTGGGCAGATATTTCCACAACCCACCCATATGCGAGCACCGGGGAGAATAAATTCCTGTGCATCCATGATTCGTGAGCTGATTCTTTTTGAACAATATCTTGAGATACCGCTGCCAGATAGGCTGGGAATTCCCTTCTGATATCTCTCTTGCGTTCAGATAATTTCTTTCCATTATAGTTTATCATTTTAGCAGGATAGCCGCGACGTCTAACAAATGCAGCTAGAAATCCATCAAATGTGAGATCGGGACATAACTCGAGATGGACTGCCTTTTTCGCTAAGGTGATCGCTCTAAGCATGCAGGCAGGTCCCTTAATTTGAGTTACAACAACAAGGCACACAGCCTAGGAGAAGAAATAGTTCGGTCAAACATCGAGCTATGGTGTAAACGCCAAAATAATTTTTATTATTGTTTTATTTATTATCAATAGAATGTGAATCGAAGTTTGGTGATTTTTTAAGTTTTTTGCTGACATTTTTAATTCTGATTATGTACTTAAAGTTTTAATTTTTTTTTGGTTAATACGTAAATTCTTTTTTCTTGGTTTTTTTTTTGTTATATTGAGTAGATAATTCCCCTGTGTGCAATTTTCTTTGAGTCTCTATTGCACACCACCATGTTTAATTGTAAAATCCTATTCACAAAAATATTTTTAGCTGCTACAGAAGATAAAAATAGTCAAGTTTCCTTATTGTATTTTTATATATAAAGTTTTATTGTCAAGCCTTAGTGCTATTTATAGGCAATAGCTCAACCGCTCAACTTACTTTATAGATTATTGATAATACAATGAAAATACGATTGAATTGGAAGCACTCTGGAACCTACTCCAATGATTAACATAAAATACTAATAAAATTCATTTTCCCAACTACCACTTAACACCTTTGAGTTTTATTATTTACGAGGCTTTTACACAACAGCAGGAAAAATAACTTCCTTATGCCACTTGAGCGAAGTTATGTCTTCCAAGGAGTGCAAAAATCAAATATAAATAAAGCTTGTTCAAACCTTCAAGAAAAACGAACGTTAGTGGGGCGTTAACACTCGCCTAAATGTCGGCCAATATCTTTTGCATGCACTCCATCCTGCATCAACTACCCAATAAACCTAAATACATACGCGCATACTAACACACCCCCTCACTCGTACTCGCACCCACACTCGCAGGCAAGTACAAATACTTCCGCTGGCCGGAAACATAAAACAAGTCGCCAGCGGTAGTCATGCAATATTTTTATGATTAAACTCAAAACGCTGACTATTTTATTAAAACGGCTTGGGAATACGAAAGACAAGCAGCGTCAAGGCGTCAAGGACACGCACAGGCAATGAAAGAAATTGGCGGTTATGCTGTGTTTATGACGCAGTTTATGCCAACCATACATCCAATATCCAACCATATGACTTTTATAAAATTGTGAGTGGGCGGTTTTGCTGTTATTTTAGCTCTCTCTCTCTGTGCATTAGCCAGTTGGGTACTTCCCTTAGCACGTCCGGGCGAGTGGTTAACTTTTACAGCCGGTCATTATAATTTTGTGACGCTGCTTTTGATCGCTTCAGAAGTTGTTGATGCGTCGCAAGCGCACACAGCTGCATATGGTTAGTTTAATATATACTTTAGTATTTAAATCGAGTATAACACACACGCACACACCTGCTTGCCGTAAGTTTCACATAAAAACTAACATGAATCCTCATAAGATTCGCTTTCTCTTTCTTTCTCTTTGCTTTTTTTTTACGTATGTGTTAGTTAAAATTATATATTTTTGATGTGCTTGAAGCTCAAACTTGAGCTTGTTTCTATATCACATACTAAATTGTTTGTATTAAAGTATAATACTAACTAAATTGCGAGATAGCTCCCTAGTGGTGGGCGTTTGCTTTTCGGTGGTTATGAGCTCTTTGCATACCTTCCACTCGAATTAGGACACGCATCTAAGTGTACTTAGTTTTGTAGATATGCACATATGTGTGCAGGTGTGCTTGTATTAATAAATTAGTGCACTTGCACTTTGATGGCCAGCAAAGCTTCTTCTGACGTCGCAATGTTGCTCATCAAAATCTTCTTGATCGGGTTATGCTTTTAGTGGCGTACGATTGATGTGTAAAGTGGGAAAGCACTGAGCATAAATTATAGTGAATTTCTACTAGACGAATAAATTTTTTATTTAAATACCTAGGTGTCTAATAAGTACCTAACTAAATGTTTCGAATACTCGTAGTTTCTATTTTAATTATTTTAATTGTAGGTAATTAAAAAGCAATTATATAAATTTTGCGTTGTAAAGATTTACATACTCCAAAAAAATATGTATGTATAAATATTACTCCGAAGCGTAAAATATGTGCACTCTGGAAATCGAAAAATTCAAGACATACTTCGAAAAAAATTACTGTATGCCTACGTTCTCTGAAGGGCAGTTGTTCCTGTCTCAGATTTTTTTGTCGTGTTTAAGGCGTCCGATTATTTCATACAGTAGTTAAATATTCAAATCAGAGAATATTAATTTTTTGCATTAAATTCAAACTTCAATTTTTTTTACTCCGAAATTTAATCAGTACATCAAGCAGTTTTTTAAAAAGTATATATCTTTGCTAGACTTCAGAACCAATTCCCTCAATCTCAGTATTAAAGATATCTCAGTTGTTTTTTAACGCGATTTCGGAGAAATTTGTTTTCAAATTTCTCTATAACATTTAAAAATTTTTAATAAAAATTTTCATTCTTCATAAAAGTTGTTCTTATATTATGCTACTTTCTCTGTTTTCAAATTTCTCTATAACATTTAAAAATTTTTAATAAAAATTTTCATTCTTCTGACTAAAAAAATAAATAGTATCTTGCATTTTCGGATTCAGTCCGAAAAGCTTTCGATGCTTATTGTTTCCTCTATCGGTGCTTAAATTAATATTTTACGGAATTAATTGGAAGACATTCAATATTCTCGTATATTAACCCATAATTTCAAGAAGCCCGCAAATAAATGCTTTATTACTGTTAGCGTACTCTTTTTGCAATTAACACCGATTAGATTTCAAACTAATATCCTAAGCTACACCGAAAGCGTTAAACTGATCAAATTATTTTCTCTTCAATTATTGAGTAATATTAAGTACTCTCTTGTGGTACTCGAAATCGTTATGTATCTGGTTTTCGAAAGTAAATTCCAATTTTTTAAAAATTTGTCCTCTAAATCTCTCTATTATATTTGTATTTTCAGACCAAGGGGGTACATTAAAGCTTTCCTTATATTACGCCACTAACACCGAATAACTTCCCAAAATAACTGGAATCTTACATTTTCGGAAGTGCTCCAAAAAATTTTCGACGCCTATTACTTACTTTCTTGATGCAATAGTTATTGTTCCGATGCAAGCTGCCAGTGTATTTTAAGTTTCTATATGTTTAATTCATATTTCGGAGTAACATAAAAATATTTTTAAAACCACCAAACGTTGGACTGCATTTTTACTAACTTTATTCACTTGTTGAATTACTGGAAAAAGCGTTTTTATTTATTTGTTTTTATTAGTAAAGGTTCTAGTTTTAGTTTATTTATTATTTAAAACAATTTCTAAATTTTTCTAAATTTTTGAATTTCAATTGCGCATTCCTTAATGACTTAATGAATACAATTTTCGAATATTCAATGCATCAGCGCATCATTTTGTGCCCAGTAAGGCATAAAATCTTCTTTATGAATGTTTACAAATTTTTGATTTAAACAAATAATAACTAACTCGAATGCAAAAAAACGAAACAAAAACTCTATTAAATACACACTTTATACCACTCGTAAAAAGCTTATGAGAAACACATAAAAAAATAAGCATATTAAATAGAAAACATATACATACATTTGCATACGTACGTACATACATACAATACAGACATACATGATAAACCAACTTGTATACTTTTAGCATCAGAAATAAAAATCATAAAATAAATAAAAACAAATAAATGTATTTTATAAGCATTCAACGCAAACAGTGGTTAGTAGAAATATTTCACATTGCATACCATTTTCATCATATTTTTCACAACAATAACAAAAAACAACTTAAACGTGGCACAAATCGAATGAAATCCGCTTATAACTTGTGTGTACTTATTGTGCTATACGAGCATTTACATTGCTCTGCATGTATGTGTGTGTGTGTGTGTGTGTGTGTGTATGCTTGTGTGAATCTGCATTTGCTTAAGAGCACTTTGTGCTTTGCTGCATGCATGCGTGTAAAACGATTGCATAATTACAGGCGCTTAAGTGTATTTAAGAACCAATAGTGGTAGAGAGCGAGAGAAGAAGAAAGGAAGAGCTTCTGTTAATACCAAGCATTGGTATTCCGCTTTGTGTATGCGAAATATGAAGTCAGCTGCTTGTAAGGTTATTTATAGGAAACCCTGGAAAAAAAACCAGGCCCTTGCCTCCATTTATTTATTAATTGCTTTTCAATAGGTAACTAGAAAACGCCTTTCGGTTTCTGACACAAACAACAGGTGGCAACTCTATCGAAATTATAGGGAACATTTTGATACTCATATATTCATATCTTATATCCTTATGTGCTGTTTAATTAAAATTCTAAATTCGACGACTGAAACAGGTGGCAACCCTCTACGAAATATGCCTTGCACCGTTTCCTCGCCGAGACGGACCGTTTCTGACCTATATTTTAATATTTCATTTAACTCGTGTATGATTTAATTAAATCCGATTTCTCAACCATGTGGCAACCCCTCTTCCAAATTATATATTTGAATATAGAAATATTCATATAACTTGTGTAGAGGTGGCAACCATCTCCAAAACATAAAGTATACTTCTGGACCTATTCTCATACCTACCAAATATTGTACATACAAAAATTTCATAGAAGTCGGGCGAGCCATTTCGGAGGAGTGCGACTGCAAACACTATGCCACGAGATCTTTATATATCAGATTTATTGTGATAGATATTCGAAATGTATCGAAAAAAATGCAAAAAGCTGTCGAAGAGTTTAAGTATAATGGAAAAATATTTATACATGGAGGTACGAAAAACCTGTGGAATTGCGAAAGAAAATATTAATTTAATGAATGTGTCCTTCATAAAATATAATCTTACATATAATAATCTTGCACAACTGATTTCAATGAAATGTTCTATATTTCTATAATTATATTTGGTAGGCATTTGGATAGGTCGTAAAGTACATGTATTTTATGCTTTATTTAAAATATACACAAGTTAAGTCAAAACACGCGCGTCAAGCAGTTCATATCAGAGAAAAGGTCATAACTAACTTTTATCAGGGTTATCACCTGTTCGAAAAGCGAATTTAATTAAAATATACCTGTTTGAAAGTCAAATTTTACTAAATTATACGCAAGTATATAAAATATTAAAAAAAAAGTGTCAAAAAATTCGTATCGTCCACAAGAAGGTCCCTACCTATATTTTTGGGGAGGGTTGCCAATTGTTTGCAAACTTTAATTTAATAAAAATTATGCACAATTTTATATGAAATAGTGATGTATAGCTGTCAAAACGAAGAAAATTTATAAGAATAAATTGAAGAGGGTTGCCACCTGCTTAAAGAATCAAATTTAATGTAATTATACACAAGGGAATAAACTCGTGCAATAGGAGAGTTAAACTGTTCGCCTCGGCAAGGTCTAGGTGTGTACCTAATTTTTTCAGAGGAATGTCGCCAGTTGTATGTGGCGGACGCTGAAATGTGTTTTTTGGGCGATTAATAAATAGATATAGGCAGGATAACGTCTGCCAGATTTTTCTAGTTAGTATTATAAGAATAATTCCTTTTTCTGTTCAGATTATTTAAGCCTTCAAACTCCTTTCTCCTATTTCAAACTAAATGCTGTCGCCAATCAGCTTAATTTTCCGACACTTAGTATACACTTGTCTTTCCTATGAGTATCATCACATCACCTAAGCCTGCCACTTCCCTATTACAACTCGACATTAACCGATTGTTGCTTTCTCAGAACTATGAAGCACAAACTCCTGCTACTCCACGAACATCTCACATTAAGTCCCATATCCTCCTTTTCGTTTGAGCTTCTTCTGTGTGTGTCCTTAGATTCTGCATATGGTAGGGGTAATTGCGCGAATTTGTATTCCTGTCACGTTATGCATGCACGGATATAACCCATCCATCCGCTACGATTTGACTGCTTTCATTGCATTTGTACAAGTCCATGAAAAGGGTAAAAGTATGCACGCCCTTATGCCATGATGTGTGTGAGTTTTGAAATCACATTGTGGCGTTGATACTTCTGTTGCTCGCATTTATTTTGTTTTGCCACATTTTCTTTACCCTACGCTGGCGAATCAGTCATAAATCTGAATACTTGCTGCGTTCCTCGAAAACTACGAAGTTTATGTTTTCACTTTTATCACAGCCTTTCATGCAGCCATTGGCGCTTACTTGATGGAATTTCTTCAAAACGTGTGCATAAATATCCTTACTAATATCTACTATCCGTGTCTTTCTTTTTGTGTTTTTGTGTTTACAGCTTCATGCAACATTAGCACTATTAATATTTTTTACTTTTCTAACCTCATTCATATGAATCTATTACAAAAACGCTTGTCTATAATTTTTTCTTTACGTTACTTATTTCCCCTGGCCGAAATTTGAACGCAGGCCATTCCACTAGCCAATCTTTTTTTAAGCAATTCTGATAAAGCATTTCAAAGTTGAATATCTCTGTCGCTTAAACTTGCCTAAAAGAATTTGAATCCATTAATAAGCATTGCTGTTCGTATTGACAAACAGTAGAAGATAAATCAGTGCTTTTTACGTAAATCAAAAAACGAGCATAAAACCATTCGCATACGAAAGCTTTTTCGAACCGTTTACGACTGTTCGTAGGCACTGCACAATTCAAGCGAAAAAGTACTTGAAACGAATCGTAAACAGCTATAGTAAACGAACTTTATTCAATTTCGCTTCCAGAATGTATTCAGTTACAAGCATGTGTTTTCGATGACTGCTCTGAAAAGTTCAAGTACAAAGTTGCTCAAAATTTAATATTGGCAATTTAATAAAATAAATTTTGTTTCGCACATTATATGGCAGAAAAAGCTGCCAAAAATCAATGAAAATTCCTACACACTTGAAACTTGTATTTTGTTATGCTTAACGAGACTTTTTGAAAACACGCCTATTCGCGATTCTTCACAGCGAAATAGTTGCGAAACAGATTTCAATTGTTTCTTACTGTTTCTTACTTTTCACTTAACATGCATATCTCTGCAATTCTCAGCTTGTCTTTGAAACTACTTATGGCTTCATATTTTCTTAATTTCTTCGTCATTTTTTGCAGCTCGAGCTAACTAGGTAGAAGTGAGTCGCAATTTGAACTTTCATGGAGTACTATAGAAGTTGTGCGTTCCTCCTCGTCCTTCTCCAAAAATCGTTTTGGGGATCTTAACCCTAGCCACATGGCTCCCGATAGCTATGTGGTCTGTGAGTATTCCGATGGCTATGGAAAGGTCACTTCACTTAGAGGTTTTGTTTCGATACCCCTCAAACAACCGATAGGGAAACCCATTAAAGGATTAAAATTAAAATGTTCTAGAAAGTTGTTATTCGGAAAAATTTGCAAAGGTCTTTTAATCAGATCGGTTAATCTGCAATGTGGAATGTTAAAAAGTAGAGCATAAATAAATCGTATATATCAAAATAAAATAGTGTTCGTTAGTCATCGGATCACGTTGCACTTACTGTGGTGTTTGCGTAGTTTTTGTATAAAATAATTGCCGGTAGGTGTCGCTGTGGTTGAGTTATTTTTAAAAGCCCTATTTATCGATTTATGGTTCATAATCGGTATGTGGTTTAGCTATGCAAAAAGTATTTCCAAAAAATATACCCGATAAGTAGCACTGGAATCAAAATATTCGAAAAAAATCCAATCAATGGGCAGATTTGGTTCATATTCTGCAAAATATATAGCCGCTAGGCGGCGCTGTAATCGAAAATTGTATTTATTTACTGATATAGTAGGATGGCTGCGCAAAGAAAACATTTTTTAGGAAGAATATACCTGGTAGGTGGGGCGGCTGAAGTCAAGATGTTGTAGGCATCTTTTTTATGAACAGATTTTGTTCATATATGAAACAGAGATTAGTTAATGGACAAGAAGTATTTTGATTTAAAAATTAGCTCATGAGATGGCGCTGGAGTCAATACATTTCCAAAACCAATATTTGTCGGCCTAGTTGGTTCGTAAACGAATCTACATCATTTTCTTTTTTTTTTGTTTTTTGTTTAAATATTGTCACTGTATCACTGAGAAAATTTGGGGTAGTTAATAACAATGACTTTTGAAGTACGTCGGCTGGAGCGGGACTATCACTAGGGAAGCTACTGAACAATATGAAAACCGAAATAAGATCGATCGTAATCACATGTTTAAAACATGTGCAGCCTGCACACAAGACGAAAGGGATATTTCAAACGATAATAAATATAACACAATCCCGTAACAGATAGTTTGAATAGCCGTGTAAGAAGACAAACAAGTACTGCATCAAATGCTCATTAGGCTGCCATTCCTTACAACGCTACAATTGATTACATTATACAAAGCAATGCAATTCAAAAATGAAGCTCCTGGAGTGTGTTATGCAAATGGAAAAGTTAAACTATCACCTGTGGTTCCACCACCATATCCATTGCGCTCCTTTTTTAATTTTAGAGTGTACGGATCTGAAAATCTGAACTATTCCGTCGCATATATGCCAACATTGCATACGATTTTGAAACATGGTAGGTAATATACGAAAGTAAATTTGCTATCAAAAACTACACCGAGGTTCTTAATTTCATGGACTTTGGATTGGATTTTGGATAGGTATTGAAAAAATGATAAGATGTGTATAAAACTATACTATATTTGTTATAGGTGACGTGACAGCATTTATTATTATTCAACGAGAAAACGATTTTTCGTACATCTCCATTGAAGATTATTAAGCTCTACTTGCAGAATCTCTGAAACAAGTTGACACTTAATAGTAGAAACAACTACTTATATCATTAATGAATCAAACGAAAAATAAAGGGCCCTGTAAATTACCTTGGGGTACCCCAGAAGAAGCAATAAAGGGACACGATAATGAATTGTCAACTTTACCAATACAGCGACGATTACTTAGATATGTTTTTATCATATTCAGAAACATTGAGTAAGAACCCAGAAACGCAATCTTCTGTAAAAACAGCAAGGTTAGAAACGGTTGAAGGAGCATATTTGTTTTTTATTTCTTGTCAATTTTACGTATTCGTACTAAAATTGATCCAAGTAATGATTTTCCAGCACATTTTAATCATAACTCTGCTCTCCTCATTTATTTTTTGAGAGTTTCTTGAAGTAAGGGTCAAAACGACAATTTCGTGTGGGAGATAATGGGCTAAAATGTCCTACAAGAGTACTTCCTGTGAAAATATACTGGTCTTAACCTATCATTTCGCGGAGACATATATTTTAACCAGGGATCCGAACTTTTATAACTTTTATAATAAAAGTCGATAGAAAAAAGTGATTTTGTACTTTTTTTTTTTTTTTGAAAGAAAATAATCGGTCAACCCGGACTTTTACTTTTTTAATATTAATAACAGTTAAATTTTGCCAACTATTTTTCTAGTTTCAAAATAAAAGTTCTTTCCTAATAATAAGCAATCCCTTTATCCAAACTAAATATTTAATATTTTTTTATAAAAGTATAAATATCAACCAAAAATTTTTACCAACTTTAAAACTTGCAATTTATTTAGTAAAATTAAGTGGTCTACTTAAGTCCATGCTCAAAAAGTTTTCAAATTTCGAATTTAAAAATTTTGAAAATTTTATGAAAATTTTTGAGAATTTTCTTTCGGAGCTAAAACATGTTTGGCAAGTTTAATTGTTACAAGGTTAGGTTAGGTTAGTGTGGCAGCCCACCTGTTTTATTAACGGTAACGTGAATCGGAAAGTCAGGAAAGACTAACCTGAGAAACGTTGCGTACCCCGAATAAATTACCAATCTCCACCCCAGAAAGCTCTTCTGGAGTCCCTAAAGAAGTACGAGCCTAGGTACTTGAACCTCAGTCTCGCAAAGGCAGGGCAGCTGAGCAGAAAATGAGAAGATGAAATCCACC
>OX639996.1:94242621-94285084 GCA_951828415.1 Anomoia purmunda
GTAGTAGTCAAAGTGACTGAATGACGTCAATCTGAGGGAGATGCACCAACGCATTCACAGCTTCAGTGGGTGAAGATCATAAAGCCCTGCTTATGTATAACCCCGCACTCCTCTATATAGTGTACAATTATTTGAGCGGATTTGAGATCCAGTAAACTATCCTACCCCACGATACACCAATCGGATTTTTACAGTTCAGAGCAGACGTCCCACGCAAAATGTAATCGTCACTTTTTCGAAAAAAATTTAGGTAAAAACATAAAACTTTATTGAACCATAATATATTTCTGACCTTCAATTTTTACGATGTGTATGTAGTACTTCTTTTAATACATTGAAATCACCTTTCCTCAAAAATATTTTCCCACTTTCTATAGCCATACCAATAACAAAACGCATCAAAAAATTTTCTTAAAGTTATGCCGAAAAACTTGGATTGAAGTAGTTAATAAATTTTTAGTCAATTTAGTAAACACAACTGTTATTTCTGCTATTACGACCTACAGAATACGTGACAAAGGAATCACTGTTTATATTCTAGGGCATACTTAGTTATAGGCAAATAGATAAAACAATTGTCAATCTAAAAGTCCTGGCATTGACGTACGAAAAATACTATTAGTTTTATAGTTTTGGTACAGCATTTCATGTTGTCGAGAAAAAAAATGTCATGATCGCGGACAAAAAAAGTTTTGTTCAAATTTTTAATATTTATCGCTTTGTGCCTATATTTATTGAAACTATTGTGAACGAACATTACTGAGTGACAGTTCATCAGCAGATCTGACAAAACTTCTCAACATATCAGTTGTCAGGTTTACTGCGCTTAAAACTATGGGGAAAAATCGGGTGTCAGTGTATTATGATTGCGACAGCCGTTTAGTCTTTATGTCCTCCTGAGTACGTGACAACGACATTATTTTCTGTGACATAGTTTTGGGCGCAACAAACCTGACAACTGTCAGAGCTATTTAAAGAATTACAATTTTTACACTTTAAGTTAAGATTTGTCGAGAAAATGCATTAATTATTTTAGTCATTAACGTCTGAATTGCGTACAAGATAAGTGAGTTTTATGTACATACATATAATATGTATAATAAAAATAATTTGACTTTTACACCCTAATGTATGTCGCTTGATGTTTGGCCTATAATTTGTGGTGTGCTTCTTGACGTTGTAAGACAAATTGAGGGACTTATAGTTTTACGCCGACTCCGAAGGCAGTGAGAATTTTTGTCATGAGAGAAATACCCTGGGAGGTTTGCCATTGCCTGGGCGACTGCTATTAAAAGAAATAGAAAGAAAATAATAGAACGGCAACCGCAAGGTTTTAGTACAAAAAATCGGAGAAATCACTGCCATCCGAAGAGCGTATTATGAAAATCCGAATAGTTTTTGCTATATACTAGAATGAGGGAAATGGAAAGGGAAGGGAAATTTTACTAACCTTTTTACATTTCAAACTCTATATTTGAAAGTACAAATTCCGGCACGTTAATGAATAATAAATGCTGAGTTCAAAATTAAGCCAGTTAAGTTTTACAACATTTCCACCAAACACTCAACGACTGCAACCCAGCAGGGAAAACCGCAATGATGACGGAAAGGGCAAGTGAGCAGGTAGAGATTTTTCGAAATGATTCGAGTGTATAATTATAGTATAACTAGTGGATGTATGAAACTAAGTTTTTTTTTTTAAATAACATGAGCGTGCCGAAATAGATTGTTTGTGTTTGAAGGACTTAATTCATCATTTGATACCATAAGGTACTCAAATCTTTTATAGAATTAGAAAACAATGTGTAAATCGTAATTTCAGCCAGAACACTGACCCCGAGAGCTGGGGGGAAAAGAAGGAAAATTATTTTCTATGTAAAAATTCGGAAACGAGTGTGATCAAATTAGCATAAAACTCGTAAAACTTTTTAAGCAAATAAGCAGAAAATACAAATAACAACTCACATCTCAATACAGTTCAACGAAAGCACGCCAATCTATGGATATATATTCGTACACATCACCACGGCTAGCAAACATATTTCATTCACATACATTACATATAATTCGCTCAAATACGTGCACCTCGTCGGTTTACATAGCCAGAAAGAGGTAAAAAAAAGTAATACTACATACATATAACTAAAATAAAAAGGAAGTAGCTACATACATATGGATATACAAATTTTATGAATGAAAGTGTTGAAAGTCATCAGCGCCGTATTGCAAAACACCATCTGACGGAAAACCACAATCACACGCACACACCTACATATTCATGCTGGCGTTGAGTACACAGTGGTTTCCTTTTTTGGGGTTTCCTCTGGGGTACGCTCAATGTTTCAACGTTTAAATTGTAAGACTTCAAAATATTTATATATGTATATAGATGGTGTGTGCGAGTATTTTTGGCAGTTGAATGGTCATCATTTTGGTTTTGTATTTGTATTACTTTTCGCCCTATAGTAGCCACATATTTTTTTTTCTCTTTACTTTCATTCTTTTTGGTCACAATTGAATTTGGCATGGAAGTGTACGAGTGCTGAATTATTTAAAATGCAAACACCTGCGAAATGAGTTGGTTTGCTGCGCTACAATATTAATGCCGATGTGAGTAGTTTTCGGTTTTGAAAAGTCTTACAAAGAGCGAAATAAAATTAAACGAAACAAAAGGGAGGTGAATTAAAATTAGAAAACTAAACAGTGAAATCAAGTGAAGTTTCAACAGCAGCTGAGGTTCAAACCTAATATAGGGAGCTTGCTCTTCATAAAGTTAATTTTAAGAAATAGACTAAGGTACGCGGTTTTACAAGCGCATCAGTGAATGGCACAAGGATTAGCTTTCAATTATAAAAACTCAAAATCATCCTTCTCGTTTTAAGTTTATAGCTTTTTTCTGATTGAGTAAACCTTTAGGCAGATGCGCAAGTAATTTTTAGCTCGAATTTAAAAATTAAAAATGTGGAATTCGGCATAACAGTTATGAGAAATGTAAAAAACAAAAGTTTTATCGGCGAAATACAAAATATTTCTCAACTAATAATTTTTATGTGGGCACGTTTTTGCGTTAAAACATAGCTGTTATGCCCTAGTATTAACCTAATGTTCTATGGATGATATCTTCCCAGAATGGAAATAAATATGTATGTGTTTTTTTTTTTAATATTTATTTTTCAGAAGATAATATGAGTTAAGTGATCGACCATTTGTAATTGCTAGAGTTATTTCAATGTTATAACCGCAGAGCATTCGAACTTAAGCAGAGCTGTATAGCGATTCACTTACTTTAAACCATCTGGCAATCGCAATTTTTGACGACAATATTTTTGTCGTTTGCACTAACGATTGTGCGATTCACTAAATCATTCTTAGCGACACTTAACAGCTGTCGCGTTGTATTTATTCAAAAAGATAAAGAGTGGCGCTTCTGTCAAACTAAATTTCAAAATAAGCGAAAAGCACAAAGAGGAATGAGAAAAAAGCCAAATATAAATTTCAGCGTTTTTATTATATTTCATTAAAGTGAAATAAGATACTACTAGTTCGTTTCAAACTACAAACATTTATAATTATTTTTATATATTGCAATGTCCCATTGTGGCAGAATTTCGGACTCTCCTCTGAATAATTTGGTAGAATAGTCATCAACTCGACTCCAAGGAATATCCGGAATCACCTGAAAATATGCCATGGGTTTCGTTTTTAAAATTCGCGTTGTGCTCCAGCGTATTTAGGATTTACATTGTATATTTACACTTTTCAATTAGAATAATTTATCTTTTACCGTGATAAGTTCTATCGGCTTTAAGATTCTTCGTAACTGGTTGCTATCAACGACCCGTAAGTGAGCAATATGGAATATCCATGAGCCAGTCATCATCCGTAAGCCGGCATTCATAGGGTAACGGATGTAATCTATGATTCATTGTTCGCTTTTACCGTTCGCACATTAATTGAATGGTAGATGTGTTGGTTGGCAGAAGCCTCCTCATGATTCTTTGGTGGCATTTAAAATTCATATGAGTACAATTGACGGCCCTAATAGTGCCTCCTACAAAGGGTGACGACGTTGAAGCAAGCATTTCTTTAGCAGCTTGAGTCATAGGAAATCTCACTTTCTGTTGCATTCAAATGAAAGGGATTGTCCACATGCCAAATCAAACTTCGATCTACTGTTGGAGCGTTTACTTCTTCGTCACCTCGTCATAAATTATAGCCAAATATTCAAAGGACACTATTTAATGTTACTTTTTTATTTCAAGGAAACAAATCACCAAATTTTAATTTTTTTTTTGTATTTAAGTTGAAATCATGAATTTTTCTTTTCTCGATTGAGTTAACATCATCAAATTTGTTGTCGTTTAGTTTTCGATAATCGACTAGTTCACAACAATAACTAATTCGGCGAAAGCGAAAATCTTTAAAAAATGGTTGCTAAAACAGCAGCATCGTTAAAATTTTCGTTAAGATGATAATACCTTTTAATTTAATTGCATATAAATGCAAAAAAATACGGGCGTTTTCGAGCTTTTTTGGCAATAATTAATTTTTACTCATTCTTTTCAAAGGGGTCTTTATAGCACAGGAAGCGTAAGAGTTATTAATAATTAAATAAACGCGGCTAATTTAAATTCTTCCTACATTTGAGATACAGGGTGCTGAAGGGTTTTCCATAAATTTGTCCTAATATAGATTGACTTTTGTCATTGCCTTCCAACACTTCGCAATTCTAAAAACTGATCTCAATTTAGAATAAAATGATGCAAATTTGGTATCCAAACTGTCTACATTCTTGTACATTTTACTGCTGCTAAAGCTATTTCTATGTCAAAAATATTTAAAAAATATTTTGTAATTGATAATTTTTCTTAAGTGCTGAACCAAAATCAAATCACAAAAATCAAACCTGCCTATGCAATTAAGATAACTGTTCTTATCTGGACAACATTTACGCTCATACTTTTTTTGTCAGAGAGCGGTATGAACTTCAATATGCTGTTTAATTTAGCAGTTTTTACTTTGATTTTAAGTAAACAGCTGATATTCTTACAAAGATTGTTATATGTACATACCTGAATGCATGAGTTGTTTTTACGTTTTTCTTCGTAAAAGTACCTTTAACCGTTTTGTGGCTTTTTTGGTTCAGAAGTTACAGACAATAATATCTGCAGAAGTATGACATTTTTTTCGACTTTTTTAGAAGGATATCAAAATTTGAATGGTTTTATTCTAATCTTAGAGCAGTTTTAAAGAATTGCGATTCGTAACACCGTGTTCGAAACCATTGAGAGAATTTTGTAGCATGCCTATGCGTAAGCTTCAGCACCCTGTATCTCAAAATCTAGACGTGATATGCAAGTTTGGGTGCCATTTCCAGAGTCAGCGGACTCACATCCGTATAAAATGGGATATTACAACAAGTGGGTTGTTGCACCGTGAAATGAAATATTTTTGGCAGATTTTCAACTGAAAAGCGAATTCTGCGAAAATATAAACTGGCAGCTTTTATTTAATTTTTAATACAATAACTTTTGCATTTTCGAAAACGTTCTTATACACCAAATTTTCGTAATAAAATTCTCTGACAACAAATTATTTTTAATTATTGTTTTTTTATAAACTTTATCTACCAAAAGTAGTGAACCAAATTTAACAAGTTTTGAAAAAGCTCGAAAATGTTTTTATTTTTTACATTTAGACGCCAGTAACTCAAAAAATGGTATCCAGATTTACGCAAAGGATATACATAACAGGCTGAATATACCTTTAAAACTATACCCATAGAAGTGTTTGCTATTCTGAAGTTGTTTGTCAATAACTGCAAAAGGACCTCGAAAACCGGATTATGTCTATATCTCGATAATGCTTCTTTGGAAAAATAAATTATACTCATTTTCGTGTTCAGTGACCCAAAATTAGTCTAAAAAATACTTTCTCAATGAAGTACTTTTTTGGTGTAGATTGCTGTCATTGATTCTCTTATTGTCGCAGCTGCTTGCAGGAAAGCTCAAAAAAACTAAATATGGGATTTCCTCTAACAAACTGTGCCCTTTATAAATAAAGTTAGTAAACGTAATTCTGATTGAAAGTCTCACGTAGAGAATATGACCTCCTGGGTCTTGGCGGCTTTTCGGCAATGCAAGTATATCTTTGGCAAACCCCTGGGCCCCATTAACCATTACGCAACAATAGTAAGTCTAAGGAGACTTTCAATTAACATCTGGCGTTGCTCTGATACTCCTAAAAGGCTTAAAGTAAATTGATAATAGCACGGCACTCAGTGGAATGAGGCCAAATTGCTGATAGCAGCGATCTGCAAAGTTGAGTTTCCTCAGGCTGAGGGAGTACATGGGAACGAGAAATTTAATAATCTGGCTTGGGGAGCTCTGAACAGAAATCGAAGCAATATCTCGCTCATCAATGACTGGTCTGCAGATGTTACCCGCATTCTAGGAAGGACTAGGTAGGTATTTACTTCACACGAGTTAATGGGACTGCAGACAACTTTTAGACTGACTGTGATCGGCATATATAGCAATCCTATTGTGTCTACCTGTATTGAAGGGAATGAGTCGGTGGAGCACTTTTTCTACATCTGATTCGCCTTTGCATGGTTATGGTATGAGGGCTTTGGCAGTGCCAAATACCGGAAAATGTGTTTTGAGTGGGTGAGGAGGATCCCGTTTGCGCTAATTGAATTTAAATAAAGTTAATTAAATTCAAGATATTTAGTGTTAAAGTTTTACAACTTTGGGAAGATTTTGGACCACGGATGCGACAACTGGGCGTAAAACGGGCGATCGTCGTTCATCAAAGGTCATATGATTGTATAGGTTCAACATTCTACGAAGCGATCTTTAAACGATCGGGACCGATTTTCTTTTATAACAAACATCGAGTTGTACATATATATTACCTGATGCTTTTTTTACCAACTTCCATTTCCCTTTCCCTAAACAACCCAAAAATTGCACACCGCGCATCGATAAAATTACCTGAGCTCTAGCTTGAAATCCTTGACATTTTTAAGCAATCAGCCTTATTAACCTTACGAAAACGCAGACTTCATTCAATTGGATTTGAAAGGGATTTGTTTAGCATAAACTTCCAAAATTAAACTGACATGAGAGCGATAAGTGCAATGGCTTGGATGCTTTATTCAATGTTTCCAAATTCAATAAACTCGATTGGCCAAAGTCAATGCCAAAAAATAAAGATAACCCCTTGAATGCTTTAAGCTACCTTCAAATTTATCACATCATCTGAATATACTATCCTGCACATTTGGTAGTTCGAATGCAAGTTAGCAATCACATTCATTGCATTTCAGCTAGAATTTATTTACAACTTGGCATGCAAATGAACAGAGTCAACAAAGGGCATGCGAGCGTATTTGCGCAAGCAGGCAACAGACACCTCTTCCAGGCCTACAAACCAGTCATAGAACATTTGGTTAAGCATTGGGAAGTCACTTGTGCAACCACTTCCGGCGGAAACGAACTTTTAACTGCCAACACCAGTACGGACAATAACAATAACACAAGCAAACATCAGGAGCAATAAACAGCATGCAGCAGGAGAGACAATTATCACCACTGCCATTTAACATTGCAACCATTACAAACTATCGCCGCCGACGCTGTTGGTGGTAGGTAAAGCATTGCAAACATGCCACAGTGCAAAAATATTACCAGCCTATAGATGGTAAGCAGCTTGACATTGGCTCGCGAATGCCAACCAACAATTGCCCATTTAAGCATTTGCTGCACTGTACTCTGTTTCTGTATATTTTCACTAAAACTGCCAACTGCCTGCCACAGTGAATTACCGTTGCCGCCGTTGATGCCTTAACTGCCATTTAACCGCGTTTAGAATTGTACTCAACCTACACTCTACGTGCCACGTTTCATGCACTCCGTTTGCAGTAAATGCAGTCACTTTACTTAGATTTGCTTTGTCGTGGTCGCTAAGCCAGTGCAAGCCTGCAGGCGGCAATTGTGATCCTTTTGTGTGTGCGCGCCTCTGACGGTGTCGTTGTATAAGTCTGTTTGCGAATTCGCGCCTGTGTTTATGCCTTTCCTTTGGCATTTCAAGTCACTTGCTAGCCGATTCGTTTTACAAGTAACTAAATATACAAATCTACATACATATTTACATACAAATGCAATATAAGTATTTGTGTGACTTTGTGCGGTGTCAGCTACAGCAACAAGTGTATACGCTTTTAAGCGTTTCGACGTGCGGATGTGAGGCGTTAATGCGGTGCCAAAGCTACTTCTACAACAGTACTCCTTACACGCACACATACACCCAAACCCATATAAAGACACACTCTCCAAAGCCATATAGCGTGTGTTGTTTTTGTTCAGTGCTACAACGCCGTTGACTTGTTGTAGCCTTAGTGTAGTAAAGTAAATGAAAAATGCAAATTCCCGCAAGCAAAATTTTGCGCATAATAGTAAAAAAAAGGCGTACAACAGCGTTAGAAGTATTAACCCGAAACGCGCGGCATAAACAGAACGTAGTAGAAGGAAAAGTGCGGCCGCCTTGGAGTTATTCGGATAGCAAATGGCGGAAAGTGAGTAATGTTGGCAAACGGGGGTTGAACAAAGAGTTTCGGAAATGTGGATAATATCATACTTGGCACTTGAGGAAGATGTTGACGTTAAAAGGAAAGTACGCAGATTTTGGTGGTATGGTGCTGCTAAACTTTAGAAGAAGTAACTTTTGCGGAAATAGAAGTGAAGCATTAAAAAAAATTATTTAAATATATGCTTTTCCAGGGAACTTATTTTCGGTCAACTTTTGTCCGAACTACATCTATAATTTATGGTGTGCGTCCTAATCTTCTCTCTCGAATTGAGAAGCCTACAGTTTTACGCCGACTCCTAACGGCGAATAATTTTTATGAAAAGTATATTCATCGCAGGAATGCACTCGGAGGCTATATTTTAATTCGGTTGGTGGAGCATGAGTCAAGATATTCAGAAAATCCGTATTTATAATCCGATGTCGATGAAATGAGAAATGAACGGTGTTGGTTCTATAAAAGATACTCTTATGAAAAATAAATTCGATAGATGCCGCTGGAAGCGAGTTTTTCTAAAAATCTGTATTTACGATCCGATTTTGTTAAAATTAAAAAAGTATAATGGGAATGGGACGATAAATACTTTTATGAAAAATGGACCCGCTCAGGTGTGCTCGAATAGAGTTATTAAAAAATCCGTATTTATGGGACGGTATTGAAGATATTAGAAAGCCGTTGTGCTAGAGAAACAATAAAAACCAGCAATACTCCTATGAATAATGAATGCTCTATATGGCGCGGGATTACTAAATCCTTATTTATGGTTCGCTACTGGGGATATTATAAAAAATATGCTGCTGGTACTTTTAGAATTACTTTTATTGCCCGATTTAAATGCATTGAGACCGCACTTCATGGAGTCGTTTTGATGATTGAAAAGGATTTGCCATCAATGAGTACACGCTGTGAGTTTGCCTCCCTGAATCGGTTGGGCTCCTTCTGAACTAAGGAACTATCCTTTCCAAGCTGGGAGATGGGCCCATAACTAAATATGTGATCGAAGGCACCCCAAGGGGATTTTCTCTCCTCTCTACTATGGTATATTACCGTTGATGCCCTATTTTGGAACCTTAAGGGCACTAGTTCTCAAATCTTAGTGTATACCGATGGCATAGCAATCGTAACAACCGGTAAACATCTGCAGGTCCTGAGTGAGCTATTGCAGTATGGTTTCTGGCCGGCTGTGGTGATGCCAGGTTTAATGCGATACAGCCGTGGAAAGAGACAATATACGGGCATGCTAATGTTCTGGAAGCTCTTCCGAATACACTAAGGGAACTAGATTACATTACTTCCCTACTCTCCATAGACAATACATTTTTCATAAGAATCCCAGAATGGAATGAATGGGAAGGTGCCATGGACTTAGACCCAGGGGCGACGGCTATCTATTCCGATGGATCCAAACCTAACGAGAGGCTGGGCATCGGGGTTCCCTCCAGTGAATTTGCGCTGAACGATACTTTCGCTTACCGGACCTCTGCGCGTTTTTCAGGCAGAGCTGAATGTCATAGTGGAAGTTGCTCGTTGTCTGGCCACTGAGCCGCTTCTGCAGACAGACCTGTCACTATGTACTCCGACAGCCAAGCGGCTATTAAACCTCTCAATTGTCACAAAACAACGTCCATGGTTACCATAAAATGCAGAAGTGCTCTCAATCTATTCGCAGTGATTGGTGCATGGGCCCCTGAGCATAGTGGCATTCCCGACAACTACGCGCCAGACGAGTTGGCTAAGAAAAGCAGGGAATTATTTGTTGTAAATTCTGCTCTAGACGCGGGCATGCCTCTAACCTCTTGCAAATAGAGTTTTAAGGCAAAACTCAGTAAGGTGGTGAATACCAGGTGAGCCATGGAATCCACCTGTTGGATTGCTGGACAAGTTTGGCCAAATGTTAAAGTGAAGAGGCTGGTATGCCTAGCCAACGATTTCTGTCGAAGTTGCAGGAAAAGTTAAGGCAATGGAACACTAAATCTGCCACTGTCCAACCCGGGCTCTCGAAAACCAATTCTTAAATGGGTGCTTTTTAGACTGTTTGGCGGATCTGAGCTTGGCAAGCACACCCGATTATCTGCGCGACGCAAGGCACACTCGGTGGTCCACTTTTCAAGGGGAGGATGGATGGCTCCCGTCAGCGGTATCACAATGGTCTTTGTTAGCCAACGTGTGGCTCCGTGGGCCTTCGCGGATCCAGCCCCTCTAACCAAACCCAACCTAAGTGACATTTCAAACGTAAATATGTATGTATACTATACACCTAAACTATACACGGGAAGGAAAACAAATAGCTGTAGTAATCCATTGTATGGCTCTGAAAAGGATCAGCAAAACGGGATCTGTTAGATGCGCTATAATGACGTTAATATCATGTTATGTTAATGTGAACCAACTGGTAAATTATTGATGGGGTAGTATGGTGACTCTCTGAAGCTTGCATCTGTTAAGTATAATAAAATATTATTGCACTAAACATATAATAAAAGTATTTATCCGGACAAACAAAATAAAATATGCTGCTAATGTTAAGCCTAAAGCGAGGCGCTTTACTCTCAAACCCCGTAATTTGACAGTCAACGTCGAAAACAACGCGATGAAATTTTATGATACCATATCTTGTGACAGAACACAAGATGACGACATTCTTAATTTTCTAGATGCACCATGCCAAATGAGTCTGCCAATCAGCCGTATCTGCATAAGTGAAATAGAAGCAGAGATTCATAAGATGTTAAAAAGTCCCGCCGATTTAACAAAATATGAGACATTACTCCCTTTCTTTGGTGCTAGTTATTGCTTGTATATCATCAATTTATATGTGTGTGTGTGTATACACAAAATTTTTATATAAATGCTTTTGATATATTTATTTGTAAGTGGATGTAAATGTATGTATTTATGTATATGTGTGGTGTGCCTATTTTCCTGTTACTTAAATACACAGTACTCATAGTATGTCAGCCCCCAGTTGGCGACTTGGAACTTCCAGCTGATTGCTGTCTTACCCATTGCCTTCGTGTGTCCTCTGACTTTAAAACAGAAACCCTATTTTTAATATGATACGTTAAATATACTCTGCACAACAAAAATTAAATCAAATAACTTTATTTTGTTCCCGAAAAAGTACTAAGCGATGTACAAGGTGACAAAAAATCCTTTTTTCTGTAAAGTTTTATTATATATGTATGCATCTGGCGTTGATGGCTAAATTACTCAAATATATCTGTTGCAATGTGAATTTCAAAAGCTCAATTGAAATAGATATTTGTGTGCTATTATGAATTATTGTAGGTAAATTCAATGTTGATTTTTGATTAAGAACAATTTAAGCTTTTTTGCTTAAGTAAAACTTCTTTAGCGGACTGAAGGGGATTTTTCAACATCGCGTCATGAAATCGCGAAACAGTGAAATAAAATAAACACACATATCTGTGCAGACCGCATTTTCATTGTGAATAAAAATTCTAGGTATGCAGTTGTTTTTCCTTATTTGGCAATTCTTAAATTATGCGAAATTAACCAAGAATAAATTCACTTTAAGACCAAATTTGCATGCACTATCGTTTGTATGTAAGCGTTTGCTCTATCATTACGCGAACACTAAAGACATTTTTGAAGTAAAACTTGTTTGGCGCATCGCACTTTTGCATCACGACACAAGGCTTTTGCGAAATAAAACAAACATATATTTTACTGCCCCAAATTTTGGGACTAGTTATTTTGGGACCATTTCAGGATATATCAGATCAGAAACATTTTGAGGCTCGGGAGGACTACTTCAGGACTGCTTGCATCTAGTTCGGGACTAGTTTGGGATAACTTTGGGATGAATTCGAAATTAGTTTAGGAATGAGTACTATTTCAAAGGAGTACGGAGCAGTCTACAACACTACGAACTACATCGAAGATAAAAGGCAAAGATAGGATCATTGTCCTACTATGCACAGATTTTATGTTAATCAACAAACATCTCGATTCATAGGTGAGCATAGCATCCGAGAAGCATAACTTACGTTACGCAAAGTATAAAATTATTTTTTGGATCAGATGTGATACAATAATCTTAATAAAATGTAAAAGGTCTTTCCATAAATTATTATGTCATGGTCCATGTTAAGTCCATAGAACTACTGACACTAATATTCAATGCAATGCTGAGACTCGACCACTATCCTACGCAGTGGAAATGTGCTGAGTTTATTATGATACCGAAGCCAAATAAGCCTGAAAATACTTCGTCGTCATATCGCCCGATTAGCTTGTTGGTAACTTTCCCTAAAGTATTTGAAAGAATACTTTTGAGAAGAATGCTACCAGTTCTGGAGCAGTTTGATATAATACCGGAACATCAGTTTGGGTCTAGAAGGGGTCATGGAACTATTGAGCAATGGCATCGAGTTGTCAATGATATTACAAATGCACTGGAAAATAAAAAAATTGCACAGCGGTCTTTCTTGATATACAGCAGGAATTCGACTGTGTCTGGCACCAGGAAATACTAAAAAAAATTTAAAAAATGCTTCCAGCTCCTTACTTCTTATTACTAAGATCATATCTAAGTAACCGAAAGTTTTACGTTTTACATCAAGATATTACATCTAACATATACTCCGTAAATGCCGGCGTACCGCACGGCAATATTCTGGGTAGGGTCCTATACACAATATTCACTGCTGATCTACCTGTCTTGGCAGATGTATACATTGCCACATATGCTGACGACACGGCCATAATTGCAACATGTGATACACCAGAAGAAGCCTCCCACTGTCTGCAGAGCTCTGAGAAATAGGGAAATGGTTAAACAATTGGAAAATTAGAGTTATCCCTCAAAAATACACTCGCTCAACTTTTAGTCTTAGAAGAGGAGAGTGCCCTCAAGTTAATCTGAGTCGCACTCAAATTCCCCAAAACTACGACTGTCAAGTATCTTGGTGTACATCTTGATAGAAGGCTGACATGGAAAGCACATATAAAAGCTAAAGTAAAGCAACTAAACCAAAAAACAAAGAAATTGTATTGGCCTTTTAGGAAAAAACCCGCAACTGACCTTGGAAAATAAAGTGGCTACACACAAATCAGTTCTTAAACCGATTTGGACTTATGCTATACAACTATGGGGAATGGCAAGTCACTCAAATGTTGAAATACTCCAACGATACCAATCTAAATCTCTAAGGCTCTTAGCAGGTGCTCCATGGTATGTGAGAAATGATGAACTTCACAAAGATCTAAATATGCCACATATTAAAGAAGAGATATTCAAAACAAGCAAAAAATATGTCAATAGGCTTAACAGCCACTCTAATACTTTAGCTATAAATCTCTTAGATAATAGTCAAATTACCCGAAGATTAAAACGATGTCACATATTAGACTTACCAGATAAAGAATTTAAAAAAAAACCCTTAAAACAAAATGGTATATAATGGTTAATCTCACTGGAGGCTAACCATTCCTGTCATGTTCATTGGTTAAGTTTATAATAGATATTGATAACATTCGCTTATTGTCGTAAAGATAGATTGCAAATAAAAGTAAACACACACAAAAAAATATTTAAGTGATTTAGAGTTTAAAGGTCTTATTATGAGACAATTCTCATAAATTAGTTCCGCAGAATACACCACAGTGTGTCATCCAACTATTACTTATATTTTGCATTTCTTTTTTGGTTATTTTGTGACCCCCATTACAAATTTTGGATAAAATTTGATCAAACAGACCAAAGTCCCAGACTAATGCTCATACGAGTAGTAGAGTTTGAGATATATTTTTATTATTATACGAAATGGAAATTAGAAAGTTTTATTATCTATTTGCTGTTCTAATATAAAACGAATTATATATCTAACACTTTCTTCGTTTTCTCCTTTGTTTTCTTTTTAGGTAAGTTTCCGACATAACTAATCCAACATCGCTAATTTGAAATGTGTTGCCTGTAATGAACGTTAATATCTCGAGCTAAGTATGCTCAAATTAAATTCAGGTACTAATTTTACTTTTTAACTTGAATTTTACTATATGAAATATTAAAACAGCATCATATGCTTGATGATTTCTGAAAATTACCTTTGGACCCTGCATTAATTTACATTATCCAATTCTGAGTAAAATCTTAATCAATGCAGTTGCCCTTACAAAACCTCAGCCGATGAATTCGTGAGAAATATTTATGCCACTGATGAACGCCTGCAAGTATGCAACAGTTGAGTAAACAATCACACATTACGCGCGACCGCAAACAAAAATGAAATGTGGAATACGCGATGGAATGTGCAGGATAGCTGCAGTGTGAGGCAGTGGAAGGCAGTGGAAGGTGTAAATAAAAATTCATAAAAATATTCGAAAACAGTTATTTACTTGAAAAAGTATTTCCAAATACACATACAATGGTTTGTATATTATATTTTCAAGGATATGCTACCACAAATGCAAACACCGATGAGCATGGCATTTATGTGCAGATGAACCAACAATAATGACAATATGCCGCATACTGGAGGTGGGAAGCGGGGGAGTAGAAAAAGCTTGAAATAAATGGCATGAGATGAGAGATTGTTTATTGTGAATAACGTGAAGTATACGAGCTGAAAAGTAATTGATTTTTATTTGAAAATCCGGTGAACTCAAAGCATGCACTTATGTTACCATGAAACAATGTGGATGAGAGCGTTAAGCGCCTTAAATTATGTTATAATATAATGAACTAAAAGTATTGAGTGCTAGAAAAGAGTGATAGCAAAATGATAAAGGGAACTAACAAAATAGTTCTACTTACCTAGTCTACTGTGTGATGGCATTTCGACAATTCACTCTTCGCACATTCAGTTACACAAATTTATCTATTTTGTGCTCCTAAAAATATGCCCATCTCGTAGGTATTGTCAACATTAGTGACGTGCTAATACTCGTTTGGCAGTTGACAGCATAATAAGCAATACCAATGAGGCAACAATGCACGATTAAATTTACAAACATGCAGCACTCTCACATGCGTACAATCAACAAACAAACAAACAAACAAACAATCCGCTGTACGTGACTGCAGCATAATCCTTTGTATTTCATTGATATAATTGCGCGCAGATCCTTTTGGATCCCTTCGCGATGGTTGGCCGCCCGCTTGTTCGCTTAGTATCTCCGTTGTAAGCCTGACGGATGGCTTATTATGCTATATACATTAGCCTATCCCCACAGCTAATGCCGGTCTCTCTCTCTCTCTCTGTCTCATCCCACCTATCTGCTCATCGTGATCTATTTGATTTGCTGGCGCTGTTTACGTATTTGCTTAAATCTGTTGAAAATCTATTTACATTTTGTACTTTTGTTTATTTTTGCGTTAGCTGCTTTTGTTACTAATTCGCTTTTGTTTAAGTGGAACTAAGCGCACGCCTAGTCATGAAATTCGCTTATTTTCTCGCTATACGGGTATAATAGGTTTCCACAGCTTTACTAGCGAATAGTGAACTTATCGTAATTAAATTACAAGTGTGAACTCCAGTAATTGAGTGAGTCGAATTTGATTTTCAATATTTCAAAAACTGGCATAAATCTTTGGAAATCAAAGTATGACAATAGCAATATCACGACATACCGACTGCAAACTTTCTTTGTCTGCAAATGCGGTCTAAACCCCAACTTCTTAAACACTTTGAAAATGGCAGCGATATTGTAAATACATAGCTTTTCGTTATGGAAGCACATACTTAAAATAATCTATTGTTATTATATTGAAAAGAGTTTAATTGTTTTGTCCTTTTTGCAATTAAATGAATCTATGGGAAATTTAATATTTTAGTGACAGCACTACATTTGCTCATTATCGCTGGCCAAATTAGGAATACATATTATTGGCGGCGTCGGATGTCAAGATGTCACGCCGTCGTCTATATAATTACCGCCATAATAACATGAGTATTTCCAGTTTAGCAGATGGTGATGGTGAGGCTTGCCGTCGCCAAAGTTTTTCTTTTAGTAATTTCGAAGTGAATTCCGTTTGAATTTTTACTGAATTTAGTTACTTGCTTTCATCTCAGAATCTTCAGTCACAAAAACGCTTACTTAATGTGAAGTAGGACCTAAGTAAGTGCGCGAGCCAGAAGTAACACTTCTTTGCCGACTCTACAATGAGTTATAGAGTTAAATACGTAAGAGAGTTTTATAAGACATCCTTTTTAATTTTTTTTTAGTTTTAGCATGAGTGAAAACGGTAGTAAAATTAGTAAAAGTAGAGTAGCATTAAGACAAACAGAATTATAGAAGTAATTAAAGGTAGATTTGTAAAAATAATAGTTAAAATTAGTGAAAATAGTACTAGGAACATGTAAGAAAAATATTTGTAATTAGTAGTAGCATTATTAAAAATAGCAGTAGAAATTAGCAAAAATAGTAGTAGTACTTAGTAGCAGAATTAGAAAAAAGGAATACTCGTAGAGGCGAGTAAAACTAGTATGAGAAGTTAGTGAAAATAGTAGTAGTAATTAGTAGAAGCAGTAGCAAAAATTGTATTAAAATTAGGTAAAAGTAGCAGTTATTAGTACTAGCACAAGTAAAACTAGTTAGAAATTAGTAAAAATAGAAGCAGCAGAATATAGTCAATATAATAGTTGAAACCAAAAGTACCATTAGTCAAAATAGTATTAGAAATTTGTTAAAATAGGAGTTGTAATTAGTAGTAGTATTAGTAAAAATAGTAGAAAACAAGTAAAAACAGCGCTGTCTTCGGCTATGCCGAAGGCTTCATACCTTTCATGAATGGAAGAATAGTAAAAAACGTGTTATTGTATTACAATTTCGTATTACCTATAGTTAAAAGCGAAAATTTCCTTCAAATCAATAAAAATAATTCTAGTAAAGGCATTGTTATAAATTATTTAATGCTTTTCCTTATGTAATTAAAAAGAACTATGTTTTAAGAAGGGAATGGTTTTTGAATATTTTTAATATCGTATCGACGCTTGATATTCAACATTTAAAAAATACAAATAATTAAGTATTAATATGTAAGACCTACATATGTCGGTCTTTGAAAACAGTTATCAGATCCGTAAATAGTTCCCAAACGTTTAACGCTATGATTCATGTGATATTGCGCTGAGCTTATTACTTTTCGCAATAAATATTTGTCCTGAATTTATCTTGCCGACTTACACTGTGAACTCCGATCTTGATGAATACTAATATATAGCTAATAATGGTTGATGTTTGTGCAAAATTTCAAGCCTTTAGCTGTTTAAATGGAGGAGTTATGGTGCAAAATGCAATATCTGAACAATCGGTTGTATGGGAGCTATATGTTATATTTCTCCGATCTTCATGATTTTCAATACTGATACGTAGCTAATAATGGCTGATATTTCTGCAAAATTTCAAGCCTTTAGCTGTTTAAATGGAGGAGTTATGGTGCAAAATGCAATATCTGAACAATCGGTTGTATGGGAGCTATATGTTATATTTCTCCGATCTTCATGATTTTCAATACTGATACGTAGCTAATAATGGCTGATATTTCTGCAAAATTTCAAGCCTTTAGCTGCTTAAATGGAGGAGTTATGGCGCAAAATTTAATATCTGAATAATCGGTTGTATTATATGTTATAGTC
Organism: Anomoia purmunda; assembly: GCA_951828415.1. NCBI lineage: Eukaryota > Metazoa > Arthropoda > Insecta > Diptera > Tephritidae > Anomoia > Anomoia purmunda. Next base: position 94,260,814 of record OX639996.1, read on the forward strand.
ACCCGATCTGGCCGATTCCGACAAATGTTTAATCATTTGTACAACGACACCTGCTCACCAAATTTCATCAAAATAGCTCTAAAATTGAGGGACTAGTTTGCGTTCAAACAGACGGACAGACGGACAGACGGACAGACGGACAGACAGACGGACATGGCTAAATCGACTCAGCTCATCGTCCTGATCATTTAGGTATACTTTTTGATGGGTCTATCTCTTCTCCTTCTGGCACTTACAAACATCGGACCAAACTTAATATACCATTTCATTCTCATGAAAGGTATAAAAATAGTAAAAATAGTAGTAGTAACCAGAAGTAGCATACGTTAAAATTACAATCATATTACGGAGTAGCATTAGTTAAAATAGTAGCAGTAGTAGTCGTAGTACTAGTAAAGGGTGGTTAAATTTTAAGGGCCGATGTTGATTTTGAATAAAACACAAATTATTTTGGAAATTATTGTAGTTTTTTTCATTATGATCATATGGTGTGGTTCAATTATGTATATATGGAACAAAATATCGCCCAAATGTCCGCCGCGACCTCGGCGGCACACCTCCATCTGATGGTCCAAATTTTCGATGACGCTGAGGCATAATTGAGGTTCTATGCCGTTAATGTGCCGAATTATCTCATCCTTTAGCTCTTGAATTATTGCTGGCTTATCGACGTACACCTTTTCTTTCAAATAACCTCAAAGAAAGTAGTCCGACGGTGTCAAATCACATGATCTTGGTGGCCAATTGACGTCGGCACCACGTGAGATAACACGGCCATTGAATTTGTCGCGCAAAAGAGCCATTGTTTCGCTGACTGTGTGGCAAGTGGCACCATCCTGTTAAAACCACACATCGTCCACATCCACATGTTCCAATTCGGGTCATAAAAAGTTCGTTATCATCTCACGATAGCGAACACCATTCACAGTAACTGCCTGACCGGCCTCATTTTGGAAAAAATACGGCCCGATGATGCCGCCAGCCCATAAACCGCACCAAACAGTCGCTCTTTGTGGGTGCATTGGTTTTTCGACAATCACTCTTGGATTATCATTCGCCCAAATGCGTCAATTCTGCTTATTGACGAATCCACTGAGGTGAGGTGAGGTGAGGCGATATGCATTTTGGTTTGAACGCCCATTTTCATAATAAGCCTGAATAACTTTAACACGTTGCTCGATTGTGTATCTTTCCATGTTCAAATTAAGTTAGTCTGAAATTGAGAAATGTCAAATGAAATGCAGAAAAAACTTGACGTTTAAGTGGGGTTCACATTCAACATCGGCCCTTAAAATTTAACCACCCTTTAGTATCAATAAGTAGTAATAGTAATTAGTGGTTGTAGTAGTAGTTAGTAGTAGTGGTAATTATTAGTAGTGGCGATTAGCAGTAGTAGTAGAAGTTGTAGGAGTAGTAGTAGTACTAGTAATTAGGGCTTCTAGTTGTAGTAACTAGTAGTGGTAGTAATTACTGGTAGTAGTAGAACAAGTAGTAGTAGTAGTAATTGTAGTGGTGAACCATTCCCGATATACTGAAAGGCCTGGAAGTGGTCCCGAAATACTATATACTAGTACAGACGTTTAATAGGCATTTGTCGAAAACCGAACATTTTAATGGATTTTTTATTGCTTATGGTGTTTGGATTTTTGCTAAAACTTCCAATATTTTATTTCGTTTAGCATATGGGACGTCTTGTCTGATATCTCTCATATGATATTTTTGTTGTTTATAAACGACTTACCCCAGCATTTCAAGTTTTCGAAATGTCTCATGTTTGCCGATGATGTCAAAGTTTTTATGCCAATATGTAATCTAAGTGACTCCCGTAATTTACAATCCGATTTTGTGGTATTCCAGCAGTGGTGTACCGCTAATAATTTGTTCCTTAACACGGGAAAATGTCATGTGGTTTCTTACTCCAAAGCTCTTAATCCGATTGAGTTTGACTATTCAATAGACAATGCTATTTTGAGTCGTTTGGAGGAAATCAAAGATCTTGGGGTCATATTCGACAAGAAACTAACTTTTAACAGGCATGTTGATGTTGTTCTTGCTAAAGCACTTTCCATGATGGGATTCATAAGAAGAAATTCGAAAGATTTTAAAGACCCTTACACTTTGAAGTCGCTTTATATTTCTCTAGTAAGGAGTCACCTGGACTATTGTTGTCTTGTGTGGAGTCCTTACTATTTGTCCCACCGTAGAAAAATTGAACGAGTTCAAAGAACTTTTACTAGATTTGCTTTATTCAAATTAAACTGGCCATGCGTTGTGCCAGACTATGATAGTAGGAGGAAACTTCTCGGCTTACAATCCTTGGAAGACCGGAGAATTTACTTTGCGCTAATGTTTGTCTACAACTTAGTTAACCACAGGGTTGAGTGCGATGAACTACGTAGTTGGATTAATTTTAACACCTCATCGCGTTAGTTAAGACAACACCGGTTGCTTGCCGAAACGTCCCATAGAACTAATTATGGTTATAATGAACCAATTGCACGTAGCATACGCTTATGTAATATTTATGCGCATGTGATGGATTTCAATGCCGCTATATCTAGATTTAAATTAAATATTTTCACTGTAATAAATTAGTAATTATGTATATGTATGTAATAGTCTGTAAGGTTAACCTGTAGACTGAATCAATAAATCAAATTTATTGGTACTATAGGCTTTTCAAACAAAATCTTTTTCAGCCATAATTTAACAAAATACGTGCATGCATTTCATAGCAAACTGCACAGGAATAGTAGGCCTTTTGATTCTCCTTACTATGTACATTTGTCATTTGGCGGCAAATTCTATTGGCTATAGGTATGGAAACAAGAAGTCATACATCAATTCTCCCGTTCATATTGCATATGTTGGTTGGTAATTCTAATCTATCTTTTCTTTCAAGTATCGAATGAAAGATGGCGCTGGTCAAATCTAAATTTGGCGCAGCTACTAACCATGGAAAAGAGAAGCACCATCTGCTGGTTCAATATTGAGTTACAGATGTCGTCCGCTATATAAAATATTTATTAGTTAATGTATCGTTTTTTGGTTTTTAATTTGAATGTACTATTCAATATCACAAAGGTGATGAACTCAACTCAAGCGCGTATTCAAAATCTAAAATATTGGTTAATACTGAATAAAGCTGCTGTAATAGCGGTCTTACCGTTAACGACAAGAAGTATGTCACACCATGGAAAATGAATCCGACTAAGCATTACCCGCTTGGGCAGGTCATGACGTTATAAATTAACAATTTAAGTAACCTAAAACCCCAACACATTTTTTCTACTGCGATACCTCAGAGATTAAATCCCTGGAGTTGCGAAGAACTCGCCACTTGAATTTGGTTTATCAGCTTCATGTTTACATCAGCTGGAATATAATGAAAGAATGGGTTATTTACTAGAACATGTAGTAGTTATACGAAATTTGCTAGCAATGCATCAAACATGATATCTTGGTAGCTTGAAGATGGGATATCGAATATTCTGCTTACTTTTTCTGGTCATTTGCAGTTTATCCTTTCCCCTCCCTTCAGAAGATGCTTTCACAGATGTTAGATAACCAGAATGAGATAAATAGAAACGCTTAGTACTTCCGAGATCGCCCCTCAATATGTCAGTTCCGTTAGAATAAAGCCTTTATTTCAGAGAGCCAGAATAATAATTATATGGCCGTTGCGTTTTAAAAAAGTCATAAGAATTAGACATATATATTGATAATAATTATGAGTCATACAAATTTTTTAAGTTATCGGTATTTATTATTTTGAAACTTATATTATAAAGTGCTTTTCCTAATAATTTTAAGTGAGAACACATTTTTCAATCAACTATAACTATTTTGAGACTTATATTACAAAGGTTTTCCCATAACAATTAACAGCGAGGTACATTTTTTACGTCTTTCAATGACTTTTATTTTGATGCTTACATATCGTCAAATGAAATCAAAAAACCCTGAGTTACATTTTAAAAATTTTACAGGAGAAGCAAGGCGAATGCATATAAGGTGGTGTTATAAAAATAACTACAAAATTCCTATGTATTATGTTTTTGTTTCTGCGTAGGAGTTGTCAAATTTTAAATACATTTTGTTTTTGCTTTTACGGCTTTTGAAAGCTCATACGCAAAAGCAAAAACAAAATACATGTAGGTGAATAAAAAAAAAATCAAATCAGCTGCTCTTATGCCATCACCTTCTATAAATTCGCCTTGAGGAGAAGCAAAAAACCTTTTAAAATGAAAAATAAAGCGAAATTTTTCAATATTTTTTCAAGTTAAGGTTATTTTTCATAAAAGAATTAGTATTTGAAGAAAAGTTTTTACTTTCCGTATTACTTACAGATATATGAAACTTACGCCTTCTACAATTAGTTTTTTCGGAAATCGAAAAGGGCGTAACTCAAATAGAAAGTGTGGTTTTTGGTGATTTTCTCAAAATGTTTTGCTTATTTCCTGCATTAAATAGATTTTAATATAATAGTATATTATAATGGATATTATCCAATTTATTATTATATATTTTTTATTTTTAAGTATTGATAACCAACAAAACAAAAAATAATTCTCAAAAAGAAAGTTAAACAAAAAGAAATTAAATTCGTAAAAAGATGAAAACTTTACATAAATCTAGCTATTCATTTTCATAGGGCAAATTAGTATAAAAATCATGACAATCTGCTGGTATAAAGGACTTAAGGTCATTAAGATGTTCCCACTTTTTTTTTAGAAATGTTTAATCTCTTGGTATGTAATGGAGCAGGTTGGGAGTCATGAAAATTTTTTGCACATCGGCGTGGAAGAAAAGTATACTCGTCTTTGATGTTTGTTTTAAAATAAATAATTCCAGGCGGATCATATGCCAGTACTCGAATTTTGTTAACGGTAGGATCACCAATTTTTTTGCCAGTTAAACACATTTTATTATAAAAGCAGAATGTGAAAGTTGATTTTGATGATGTTACCTGGACGAATAGAAGAGTATCGCTTAGGAAGAGAGTCGTAATCCCAAAAATATATATGAGTAAGGTGATGAGTGTACAGTGGAAATGGAGTCTTTCGAGAATCCTTTACAAACTGAACGAATTCAGATGGAAGATTAATTTTTATTGTTAATTTTTCTTTGGATAAGCGAATGTGTTGAATCGCACTCCATTTGAGTGTGCCCAACTATTTAATATTTATGCTCTATCGTTATGTTTTTTCAGTGCATAAAGATAGCAATGCGTTTGACAATATGACATTGCGGTTTTGATAAAAGCAGTCATCAGAATATATTATGACATGGTGAATACTCGTATCTGGTGGCTGAAATAAACACTTTTAAGTATTTAACAATACATGTGGCGAATGTAGACGCTACAAAATTCCTTTCAGACTCATCCCAAATGTAATTATCAGACTCGTGAGTAATGATATTATAAATAGTGAAATTATGTACCTGTAATTTCATTTTATAATATGAGGCACTAGTATTTGTTTGGGGAATCAGTTTCACTGCTTGCATATCCATGCATAATAATAAACAAAGTAAAGACTTGGCACTTTCGATATCGTTTTCCTTTTCTTGTCTCATATCATTGATTTGTGATCTATGACTACTATATTGATCCTCAGTTATGTTTTTTGCCTCAAATGATACACAAGTATCACACATATCGTTCCTTGGTTTAAACAATGAAATATTTTGTTATTTTATTGTAAGCATAAATTTTGGATGCAATACTGGTAAAATTTCATCATCATTATTACCATACCATTCTTCACAATATAGTTTATAAAGTTAGTTGTATGATTTAATATCTGTTTGTAAATAATTTTTTGTACTGTATTGTCTTCGGTAATGGGATTCAAGTTTCGGAGTACTGTTTAACCATTTCTTTAAAAAGTTAAGGCGCTTTTCGTATTTTTTATCATTTTTCGACGTTCCTTTCTGCGGAGCAATATCCAATTGCGTGTGTTTTTAAATGTTCGAATCTACCCAATTTCTTATAATTTTTTGATTTATTCTAAGAGTTGACATAAATATTTGCCGGCAAACCTGGATGCGAGTTGCTTTTGCTTTCAAATAATACCGTTTAGATAGCGATCGCCTCGAAAATGTGTTACGGTTTCGTGCTTTTTCTTCTAAATCAACTTGACTTAATACATAAATCTTTTTTTCATTCCACGACATGTTCCAAAATCCATCAAATATTTCTTGGCGTATATTTTCATCATATTGGGAGCAATGACGCAGTGTGCTTTTTTTCACAATATTTAGACTGACATCTTAAGCCCATTTTTCGAGGATTTTTTCACACTTAATTCCCTTATTAAGACCTTTATAAATTTTGCCAGTCATTCGGTTATTGTAATTTAAATATGCTTTATTCACAGTTTTTTTAAACACTGACTTATCAAAATTAGTTTCGTTAATCATTTTTAATAAATGTACTGGAAACGAGATTTTTATTTTTATTTAATAAACCCCAACCCAGTAAAGCCTCTTAGAAACATACAAAAGAAAAACTAACTGTTTATACATAAATGCAAAAAACCAAAATAACGCATGTTTTATTAGAAATATTACAAAAGAAAAACTGATAAATAAGAACACACACAATGTCATGGCATGCTATGCCTTCTTGTGTTTGTTGTTTATTATTTCTCTAAAGGCGTAAGTTACAGTTTTGGTTGGCAAATTTGTTACGCTTGCACTTAAGGCTTTTCGAATTTTGTTTGTACCAACGTCATTATTGGTTGCTGGATTATAAAATTTTAAAGGAACATGTACTATGATACGGTACGTGATAATCAACTAAAAAGTCGATTTTGAATTTTTTGTAACTTAGGGCTTTTTTGAATTCATATGACGATATGTATATTTTAAGGCTTTGCATAATAATTATGGGTAAGGCCATTTTTTAGGAAAGACGGAACTATTTCGGTACCCAAAGTAGTATTGAACTAGTCCAGAAGTCATCCAGAACTGATCCCGCATTTATTTCGACGCAGTCCCAAATCAGACTCGAAGTCCCAAAATGGTCCCGAAAAAGTATCTTCCTTTACGACTTAAAATCTTCTTTACTGGCTCATAATTATTATGAGAAGACTTTTGTAAAATAAATGTCATGCCGTAGTCTTTGAAGACTTAAAAAACTTTATATCGTTGATAATTATCTCCCCTTTATAATATAAGTCTTTGAATAATAGTTCTAGATTACTCGAAAAATTTGTATCTTACTACAATAACTATTGATTAACTTTTACTATTTTCTCTTATAGTAGTTATGTCGCTGCTGTATTTACCTTTTGTTGAGTTGTGTTTGAAAAAGACTTGACATTAACTGGGAGACACAACTACATATTATACGAGAAAATAATGCAAGTGCAACAGTTAAAAAATCCAGTAACTTTAAAAAGCGTGTTGGGTAACGTTGAGTCATTTTTTTATATTGTTTTAAAATTGTGAGTTTAAATGTTTTATAAGTATATGTAAAATATGAAAAATAGTTTATAAAATAAGGAAATATGAATATGTCTAATTTATTATATCAGGTAAATTGGACAGGTGTGTGGATATTTACAGAAAAATAATTGAAATTGTAAACCGCTATCGCAAAATATTGTGTTCCATATTTGGAAACAAAATATTTTTTACTCGTAATACCTTTTTAATAAACCGCAAATGGCAAAGACACATACTAATGGGTTTTATAAGCAGATGTTATATATTGTTATATATATGTTATGTTATATACATATGTAGTTCAGACCTAAGCAAACGAAGATTACCGAATCGGAATAACCACGCACATGTTGGAACTTCGCTCAAATTTGACATGAAGGCTAAAATTTGTATATTTCCACTCTGTAATCTTCTTCTTCTTTTTAATTTTGGTTAAATTCTCTCTTTCGATATTTTTTAAGGACATACTACAATTGAGTAGCTTGATTTTAGGTAAATTAATATGATGCATTTTTTATAGCTGCCTTGCTTTTGAATAGCCCACGGCAAAATGTCGCATGAATAACTCACAAGGCCAAATGCACAAATGATTATACATACATATATTAATAATTATTATTTACAGAAACACTATCTTCGTATGCCTGATATCCTTTTTGCCGTTTGTCAAAGATAGCATGCATTATCTAATAAATACATGTGTAAATATTATATATGTATGCAATTCAACAAATTTTGCCCGAGGATATAATTCAATTTAATTTCGTAGCATTTAAACATCAAAATTAATTACACTCACGCGTACAGTACGAATGTGAGAGAAAATATGTGTGTGTGTGTAAACAAATTTATAAGCCTGTAAACGAATGATGCATATTTTGATGAAAACCGGTTATATAATATACAAACCTACAGACATATATACAAAAATGCTTAGTATATAGATATACGCATGTACATATGTAGATAATATATTTATTAACTGCTGACCACTGCCCTTTTTAGTTGCGCTGATTAGCCGCTCTGAATTAGAAATTCCAAACAAATTTACCACTCAATGCTCAATGCTGTTATTAATTGCATTTGAAATGTATTTATGTATATGGGAAGAATTCAAAATGCAAGTTGCATTTTGGTGACATTAAATGAATCTAAATTTCTCTCAAAACTGGCAGGTGTGTCGGCTAATAGCTTGTGAGTAGACGAAATTTCTCGCATATCAAGCCAAAGGTAATCAAGTAATACATATGTATGTATGTAGATACATAGCTTAATGGATGTGTAGAAGATGCAGTCACTAATCACGAAATATAAAGGGCTTCCCTACTCAGCTCACATGCGAAACCTGAAATTATTTAAGTTGCAATAATGAAATTCTACTCTGTCATTCTGTTACGAATATGCCATAAAAATGCAAGTATGTATATAATGGTAAGATCTCTGAATATTGTACACATTTTCTGGAAATTCTAAGATAATTGAGTTGACGGTATTTAGGTAATTTATGCAGTAGAATTAAAGCTGAGGTAAGGTTGGATAATGATTCCAAAAGCTTTCATTATAAAATTAATTGCGCAGTTGTCTAAGGGCTATAACTTGCGTTCGAAAAGCCTCGACCGATTTTTTTTTAAATATTGTACATATAAATGTTAGGTACATATGTGAATAGGTCGTGAAGTATGTTTTATGCTTGGGGGAGGATTGCCAGTCTAATTTAATTGAAATATACACAAGTTATGAGAAATATTAAAATAGTGGTGTTCAGCGGTTCTTCACGGAAACATGTCGAATTTAATTGAATAAAACACAAGTTATATGAAATATTAAAATATGGGCACTAAATTCGTCTCGGCGAGAAAAAAGTTCACATATTTTTTTAGAGCGTTGTCACATGTTTGAAACGTAACGTTTAATTGATTTATACACACGTTATGTGAAATAGCATAATATGGATGTTAGATGCTTTACTGAGGATAATATTTATTCCTAGCTATATTTTAAAGAAAGTTAGCACCTACTTGAAAAGTCGAATTTCATTAAATTTGTAAACAAGTTTAATTAAATTTTTTCCGGGAGAAAGCATATTTTGAAGAGGGTTGCCACCCTTTTCAGAAGTCAAATTCAATTAAACCCCTCATAAGGATATAAGGTATTAAAATCTGAATGTCTGACTTTTCTTACAAGGTGCATACCTGTATTTTTGAGAGGTGGCCCCCCCTGCTAAATGCCACAGAAACCGAAATGGTGTTCCTGGTTACATATGAAAAGGGCAATTAATTAATAAATGAAGACAGGAAAACGCCTGACAGGTTTTTCTAGTAATTTTTCTATGTATTATATTCAAAAAGTCATATTTTGTGTTCGATATGTTACGGCAAAGAGTTGTATATTGATTTAAGATGGTTCCCAAATGCCAATGTTAGGTTAAGTCGACGTAATAGTCCCTGCAAGTGCACTCCCTTAGTCATAGAAGAGTAGCCTATTGTAATAACCTAAACGTATTATAATAAATGTATTAAAGTACCATGTAACCGATAAGTGAACTGGAGATGGAGTCCGTGCATATAACGAATTTCGGCAAGCTGCTGGTTTCCGTACCTTAGAACTCTCTCGCGACCGTAATAAAGGGATGGTGAAGGTCCTTGAACTACGGGCTAGAAAAAGTAGTATAGTGAAGGATAATATTATAGAACGATTGTACTTTGTCATCCTGCAAACCACTGGAGAAAATCAGAAGTAATTTCAAGCCCAACCGTATGACTTCCAATCGGACAACTCAGAATCCACCAACAGTAAGAGGTTCCTTCAAATCCAACATGTAGCATTTGCTGGGGTCCAATAAAAGTCCACAGGCGGCCAAAGGAGCCCCACCTTCTCACTTTTCATAACTGTAACTTCAAGGGTTCAGTTTTCTGCCATGTCGCTCTGACCTACCACCCAAATTAGACGGATAAGGGAATATACAGAGGCGGTCGACAGAGGCGTTTCGACCTTATCATTAAAGACCCCAATGCCTTGATTGTCACCTGGCTTTCAGAATAATTCTAAGGTTGCCTAAAGGGTATTCCACTGGAGAGTAACCAATCGGATGACAATTTAATATCGGCCATCTCCGCCTGCAGCATTTGCACCAGCTTCGTCGCGGCCATAAACAAGTTCACCGGTCCCCAAATGCTACACATCTACCTACAATCTTTCCTTATTGGAGAATCAATTACTGAGTTCCTCTGTTTCAGCTATAACCAAATTTATTCCATTTGGAGCGCGTTACCTTTCCAAGTAAGCCGATAAATGTGAGCGGAAGCTAACTCAAGTATAAGCACACACATACTTACATGAACATCGTATATATCTATATATGTAGCTATAAATTTGATCAAATTAAATTGTTCACTTTCCACTGTGACTTACGGAAACTGGTGCCATAACTAAGTCTTAGACCGCAAGAGGAACTTCCTGCTTTACCATAGAAATGCACTTAAACTTTGACGCAAATAGACTTATAACTACAAATACAAATACAAATAGTTCGCTACATGTGTATGTACTTAGAATATTTTGTATTTGACGTACTGACACATTTGCAAAAGCTGCTTTTATTATGCACATACACACACATCATACGAATATGCATTGTATGTACTTCCTATAATCTAGTCTCGTCTGACTTCTGGCTATAACGCTGCGCTGTGGCCAATAGAGTCATAACTGAGCAACAGTGTGTTGTTCCGTTGCAACGTCGTCGCTATAGCCGTTTCCAAGTGGATTTATGAATTTATGCAGTGTTTTCTGTAGGTGCCAACAATGCTTTCACCAGCATCCTCAACACCGATAGCGGGTGTGTTCTCGCTTATTGTACTTGGGCAGTGTGGGCCAACACTGTCGATTCACTTATGTTTACTAATCACTACCTGAAAGTAGTTTTACCGGTTGCAGAAAGCGACTCGCCGTCATCTAAGAAAGGAAATGCCAAGGGCTGGTAACTAGGAAAACGATATAAATGTAATCAGGATATATGTAGATATATACATATGTTCATATGTGTGTGTAGCTGGATGCAAGGTGTGGCATTGTTGCAACCTCAGCTTTTGTGGTTGATATTATTTCGTATTTCTGCTTTAACGATACCACACGTTGCCATGCAACAGCTGCAACAAAAAATATAACCATAAAGATATAAATGAGTGTATGAGTATAAGTACCCTGCCGGAAAAAAGCAAACAGTCTAAAAAAGGTATCATTAAGTATATTAAAATTTAGTTGAAAGTCAACTGCTTGGAAACAAGTGGATGTTTACTTAATTACGGGTTTAATTTTTTTATTAGGGAATAATATGAAAAAACAACGTTATTCAAAGCTAGTTAATATTTTTAACATAAAATTAAAAAATGTAAAAAAATTTTAAAAAAATCCGGAAAAAAAAACTTTACAACCAAAATTAAAAAAACTTTCATTTCATACTAACCTCCACGTTACCTGAATTTTTTGAAAGTTTTTGAATGTAAAGCAGTGTAATTGGACAAGAAACTGATACCCACTTTCACATTGGAGAATTGCTACCCGAAATAATTTGTGTAAAATAAAAGATGAGGTCTATCTCCCAAGGTAAACCACTGGCTTTACAAAACAATAATTAACCCAATAACGTTGTGCCAAACGTAATGCCTATGGACATTGCCAGCAAGGTCACTCCAGCCAGTGCTGCAACCCGGTTAAAGAGCAAGATTCAACTCTGCCTATGGACACTCTAAAATTCTTACCAATTTCGGCTTTGTCCCTCTAGAAACGGATTTATGTCTGATCCAGATGGATCCTTTTTTACTCACATCCTACTAAGGGTGGAATGGGAGGAGGGTCGCATTTGGGGTGAGGGGCCGGTTAGTTTCTTCGCGGACGGGTCGAAGCTGGACGAAAAAGTTGCAAAGAGCTCTCCCTCAACCAGAAATTTAGGCTTCCGGACTACTGTAGTGTGTTTCCGGCGGAGGTGGCCGCCAATTGGCTACTCACCAATGCAAACATTTATTCTGACACTCAGTTTGCTATTAAGACCTTAGGGTCTCTAATGGTCATGACTCCACTTGTCGTGGAGTGCTGACTTCTCTTTCATCCACCTCTGAATACTTTGATATCGGCATGATTTGGATTCCGGGCAATAGCGACATTGCAGGAAACTGCATGGCTGATGAGCTTGCTCGGCAGGGCACCCTGGAAGTGCAGGGAGAGGGTGGGGGCTCCTCTGGCCGCCACCGAGCGTTGGGCAACTACTACGACATTCAGAAATGCAACGACCCTCTGGGCGGTGGTGGACCGTGGGTGTTCGAAAGAGCTCAGGTCGTTAAAAAAACGACAACTCTCTATTATCTTAGAAGTTCTGACGGGACTTGTCCGATAGTTACTCAAGCCTTTAAACTCAATATAATCTCTGACCCCTTTTGCCGCAGCTGTATGGAGGATGACAAGATGGAATGGTCTTTTCATTTTCTACTCAGCAACTCTGACTTTGCGAGACTGAGGTTCAGGGGCCTGGGTTCTTACTACGTTAACTATAAGAGTAGCTCTCTGGAGTGGAAATTAGCAGTCCGTCGAACATCATTTTGGGTACGAAGTGTTTCTCTAGTTAACCATCTTTTGGTTGTGGTGTAAGGTAACGTTCTAATAACCAGTGGTATCATAATAGACTTATTTAATATGTCTAAGTGAGTTTTCTCTGCGGGAATCACATTAGCCTAACCTAACCTACTATAAAGTAGACTGTACATATTGGGAAGGGACAGGTTTGAAAGTAGTTGGAAATTGGTTTAAAACAAACGGAATTTCCAAAAATTGAATATAAACACAATTGATTTCAGCTGAAAAAACGCATTTTAATGATCTTTCTGTCAAACATACATTAAAACTGGCATCACCATTTTAATAAAGTTAGTTGCCTACAAGAAAATAGAAAGAATTTGAACCACTTGTACTTGGTAAAAAAGTACTTTTTAAGTTAATTATAAAGTGACTCTATTTCCGACAGGGTATGTACTCTAACTATGCTCGGCTGTTTGCGCTCACTTATAGGATTTTACAAAATCGACGTAGCAATAGCTACACTGCAGCAATGTCACACAAATGACAACTCAAATTTGCTACAATCTGTATTACAGTTTGCAGGTTACATTCATTTGTTATCGCACAACTCGATTGTACAAGTTGCCCGTCCGCAACGATATGTTTTGGTTGCCATACTATTTTAAATTTGGTTGTTATTATTTGTACTTCTATTTTCATTGCTACCATTTGCTGATGCACACATTTTCTTGTGGTCATTATTGCTGTTGCTGCTAATGTTGTTGCAAATTGTACGATTACGACGGTGAAGGTTCCTGGTGTTTTTGTTGTCAATTAGAATACAGCTTAGTGAAGATCATGAAAAGACCCACTCGCGATCCACTTTGACGCAGCAACGACCTACTCAAAAAATAGTTGAAAATAAAAACGAATACCTTCGCAGCGTCAAATATAGGGCGAGTAAGTAAAAAAAATCATAAAACAACTAATAATTTAAAAAAATGGTCAAAGGAGGAATATTGGCGGCGCAAAGTGTAGATATAAAATGTTTATCTCATTTTAAGGGACAACATTTTCTGGCCGGCAGGGTTGTAGATTTTCAAGTTGTTGTACTCGTAACATAAAAACCTGTGCAAGGTCCTTTTCAGAAAATTGCCAAACTCGTTCTGTTGCAAAAACAGATCGAATATTTTTGGGCTGTTGGACAGGGGTTATTACCTCTGAAATTCGAGTGAACATATGAAAAAACCACTAACAGAAAAAAAACGTTCTCCACTTATTTACTTAACTATTTCATTCATTGTTTCTGGTGCACCGATTTGAATTCTTAAAATGTTTGGCTAATTACTGTGATTGAGAGGCCGAAAATAATCATATTTTTTAGACAAAAAATATCAAGACGAAACTGAAACGAAACGGATATACTGTTTGATCTAATACACATGTTTTGCAAGTTTGGCCCTATCTTTATTAGAAGATTTTTTGTTTTAAATCATTGCTTATACGGGTTTTTATTTTTTCGATCCTATTTGATCGATATTTTGTGGTTTGAATTTTTTCGATCACGTTTGTTCTTTATTTTGAGTTTTTATTTCTTCTGGGAAAAATAATCGTAATTCTTGTTTCTTCGATTACAAAAAATAAATCGTCTACATGGTGCTGTTGCTATTATTATTTTCGCCGACAATTTTTTTACATTTATTATAATTGACAAAATTTACACACAATTATGCCGATCAAATTTAATCTAAAACTCCTAAATTAAAGAATAGAGATTGGGTTGGGCCAGAAAAACAAAAATCACAAAATGTCGATAAAATTTGGTCGCCTTAATTTGATATACACCATAATTATATGACAGCTTTAGATCACTCAAGCTAAGGCGTACTCAAAGCGACCTGAGTCTTTGAAAATTACGAAATTTTCAACTTCAGGGCTGGTCAAGGAAGTATGTGCGGGCATATATTCTTAAAGTTCCTTCAAAAAGAGATATACCAGATTGCAGGAGAGTTTTTCGGTCGGAGGCTTTGCTATTTGGTAGGCTGTTAAAAATCTTTTGACGTCGGAGCGAGCTGTTTCTAGGATCGCTATTTTTTCGGCGGCATCAAGCTTAGGGAAATGGTATAGGAAGTACTTTGCGAACTTAGCTCGATGGCACAGCACCCCCCCGATACCATAAGGCGGCCTCATAACAAATATTGACGAAAAGTCCGTTGAGGGGGCTCGGAATGGCTTCGCCATGGATATCTCAGAGGCCGTACACGTTCTTGCGCCTCTGAACTTCGTCAGTAGACATTTCTTCAAACGTTGGATCAACTCGTCCAGTGGAAGGGGTGTACAAGGGTTTGTGGCCCTCTTTCGATGTTAAAAGATAATCAACTATAATTAAAATAAATCAGGTCAAAAGTTCTCAGGCTAACCGCTATTTTCACAACACCTGCAGGGGTTGCAACTAACCAGGTGCAGAGTAAGCGTTGAAACACCTTCCCTTTAACTGTTCAGCTTTTTGGAGAACTATAATGACATTTTTTGGAATATCATATTTTGGAAAGCTGCAGGAGCTGGCCAATGTTGGATCAAAAAACTTAATTAAGTTCTAGCTGCAGCTTGGAATATTTTTTCTCTTCTGTTTTTCACCTTTTTTCTGTCTCTGGATCATCGGCGCGAATATGTGGTAATAAAAAGGCGCTAATTGGAGTTTTTACGCACCACTGCAACCAACCAACCATACTCGTAAAAAAATATCAGATTTCTATTTTTACACACTTCATGGATAATTAAAATTTTTCAATTTCGATATTTGTGTAAGGGATCAAGTGGAAATTATTGTTTTATAAAAAAATTTCAGCAGCTACATATATTTCGAGCACAGCAGTATGCTGCTTATTTTTTCACGAATATGTACTTATATAACACATATTTATATTTGCAGGTACATAGTTAGCGTATTATGTTTGTCACAAATTTTTATAGAAATACTCTCTGCTTTGCAGCTTGGTGCATTCAGTTAGTTGTCATGATTATGACTGTGATTGCATTAAGGTCAGTTTGTTAGTCATTGCAACTAAATATATCTACATATTTTAAATTATCTGCAACCGTATGTTTGTCTGTCTGCTGATTGCTTGTATGAGTGCATTTGAGCATAGCTTAAAGCTGATGTGACATTACTCGTTTCATAACATGTCATTTATTTCGTTATATTTGTCACTTTTAGATAATGCTAAGTTATTATACGGCGTATAACTCTTGCTAAACAAATTATTTTAATTTCTAATATTTTGTTAACCCTAAAATTGTTAAATGTAGCCCTACATTAAACGAAAGCTTTGCGGTAACAACTTCGTAGCGAAGATAAATATACATATTTTGCAAAGTTTTCAAATTTCGATTTTTAATTTTTTCCACGAGAAACCACGTGCGTTAACAGTTGTGAAATAAAATGTTATGCGATGAAATGCCCACCTAAAAAATTCCTCTACAATAACAATTCGCGTGATATCAAATTGACAGTTCCCATGAGATGGCTGATCACAAATGGAGAGATGGCGTTCATCACATAACCCCTTCAGTCCCAGCAGTATCAATTAAGAGAACTACGTATAATTGCCATTAAGTTATATGAAAAATTAGTTTTCCCATATTAGGCGGAAATAAGCATTTGAACGACAAATAAAGGGCTACAAGCTTCAGATTAAATGCGTTATTGAATAGTGTTAGATGTTTATAATATTTTTTACAAAATATAATTCCTATTGTTCAGTAGATATCAATCTAGAATGAAGTTTTAGTGTAACTGTTTTTTTTTTGTAAAAAATTTTTTGCAAAAGTATAATTAAATTCAATGAGGTGAGAAACAGAATTCTCAATTATATTGTTCAGAGTGCAATTTAATTTATGCACACACTTATGCTATCTCAACATATTCTAGGGAAACTTTTTGGGCAAAAATGACAATATTAAACCGGTTTTTAAATCAAACTTGGGCTCTTTTCAATCCGTGCACAGGAGAGAGACTAAAGCATAATGTTATTGAATCTTCAACTGACGAGCTAGCTACAGAAGTTGAGCACTCAGATTCCGTGGACCTAACCCATCATCATCGGATAGTTGATCTAGAACACCTGCCAGACGGAACATACGGAATAATACCGAGCTCCTATAACGTATGGTTGTCAAAATCAGATATCTGTGAAACCCCCACTAGAATATTTTAACAAACTATTTTCCAAAATTCTACAATGAAGAGTGCATACAGTTTGCAGACATTTCTACTCCAAACCTGATAAACAGACTGTGGGGAGTTAAGTCAATAATAGGTAAGAAGCCTCTGTATTGAGTCGACAACTGAAATAATGACCTATTCAATTGATGAAAAGATTATACCATTTACTGGAAGATACCCTGTCCGACAAGTGATCAGATCGATACCACGGCCTGTTGACTTAAAAAATCTTTGTGCGCTAATGTTTGTGACACCAAAGTGAATTTTGAAGATTGTGGCCTTGGGCATTGACCATCTGTAGTCATGAGACCGATACAAAAAAAACTTACCAAAGGGCAGGCAAATATATATTGTCAGGTTTTTTACTACAATTCCAATCATAGAATCATAATAAACCAAATAGCATACCTTAATCCTTAAAATTTCCATTGGACAAAGATGTGAACCGCAGCGACAGCTTTCAATTTATAAAATTTATAAAAAGTAACAGTGTAGGTGTATTGAGTGTGGAAATGATCCTATAGGTAAAATTGAGTGGTAGAATAGGAGTCCATATCATCGTTGTCACGTTAAAATACGATTCCGCTAAGCTAATGGGGCTGCCAAGGCAAGTAATTTTTAAATTTCCAAATGGAGCTTGGTTCCGTATTAGCAATTTCTTTTGAAGCACCGGAACTTGTTGAAAACTTTCAACTCCCTGGAGATTTTTATGGAATATCCTTACGAGCTTTATCCTACATTTACCAAAAATCGAATGTAACTCTGCACTGGGCTAAAAATATGCATTGTTTTAAAAATGCCATGGGTGAAATTGACTTTCATGCATATAAGTATGTATTTTTTTAAGAATTTATTTTTTTTTTTTACCAATTATTTTCGGATTTCTTATGTGAAATTTAAATATCTATATATTTCTGGTGGATAAATTTTTAGTTTCCTTGCGAAAATTTTTACTGTTTTTTCGAAAGTATTTTACTGCTTATGACCAGGCCACGCATATATTAGATGTTCTTTTTACAAAAAATGATAATGAGAAATAATTTTTTTGCCACATTTTGTGAAAATTTTGTAGAAAATATTTTAATTGCAGTTTTCCATAACGTACAACCTAGCGGTATAAAACTTATTTCTGAAACGTCTTAGAGCACAGTTAGTAAAAATAATCTGGCAACATCCGCACGTACACTCGTGGAGACAATCTGTTGTTTTCAATGTGTCTTTCAATATTCATTGTTAATATTTTGCTATAGATGAATTACTTTATACTTATTTCAAATTACCACCTTCTTCAAAATACACACCCACACAAATTAACAAGAAAATATATAGTATTTATATATATATATATATGTGTTAAATTGTAAGTTCTGATGAGTGTTCATGTCGATATGATTTTGCGGTTTTCTTTGTCATTTACAGTACATTTCAAAGAAGCATTGAATTGCAAATTATATTAGTTGCATAATATATTAATTTCACAAACAGCTGAAGCAACTCATAAATAAATGAAGCCAGATGTACATATGTATTTATAGTGGTATGAATTATTTAGGTATATGTTTGTAAACTCATATCAGCCCTTTTCTACATCCTTGACGTTGTTGACATGTCAGCGGTCAACGCAGTTGAACTGTAAGTCATACGAAGGGTGATCCAAGAGCAATGATTGGATGTCTATATAAAACACGTTTCTATACTTACTTTCAACATAATCCTCTTATTACTCGTCTAGCCATTATTGTCTTTAAATTTCTCAATCCTAGCTTCTCTTTAGGCTGGAGAAAGGGATAAAGTTCGGGGCGATCCATTTTCTCAAATGACAGCCATCGCAATTTCGATCAACTAATGATGCGACTCATCGTCTATCGATGTTTTCAAAATTTTGCAACCACATTAATTGTACGATTAGTAATACTTTTGGATCACCCCCATCATGTATATATAAAGAGATAATACATACTTATTAATTAAGCGGTTTCGTTGAGAAGCTCGATGACAATTTACTTATAAACTTAGCTCTCAAATATATGGCATTTAAGGGAACTTACATATTTATGTAAATATAGGCAAAACCACACTTTTATCAGAGCTTCATGTATTAAACGCATAATATCGTTGTATATTTGCAGTAGTAGAAGTAGTTGTAGCATTTTCTGTGCAATGACTGATAAGCAAATGACAGGATAATTAAGTGGAAAGGTGAAAATTTACAATGAATTTTATTGGAGAGTGGATAAGAGAAATCACCTTCTAGCAACTGCTCATAATGTTAATACACTTGATGGATTTTCCGGAATTGATGTACGGGAAACTCTTCATTTATGAATAGTTTCATTGGAAAAAGCAATCCAAGGGAAAATAGTACCTATTCTGATCGTCCATGAACGTGAAATTAAGTAGTTGAAAGAGATTTTTTAAAATCAGAATCTAAAATCAAGGTAGACTTCAAGGTTCCCCATGAATTATGAAAAAAAATCAGTAAACATTTTTTCAGATCATTAGGCAGAAACCTTTTTTCAGAAACCCGAAATTTATAGGCCAAAATCTAAAAGTAAATATTCATTAGTCTAAATTAAAAAGGGATCATACGGCAGAGAAAACATTTGGTTTTGCTGGTTCCTTTCCCCAATTTTGACTTATGTATTTGCGCAAAATTAAATATTATTTTGAGAGTTATAGCTTTAAATTAATATTGTTAACTCATTCGAAAACGATAAACGTGAAAACGATTTAATTAATTGCCTGCTCCCCGTGCACATAATTTAAAACTCCAAATTGTACTACGTTGCCTAGCAAATATCAAGATTCAATAGTTAAAGATTTGCTCATTAAATACTACTCTCACTCCTGCTTAGCCATTCCACAGCGACAATAAGGATAATTAGAGCTTTTTACGATAATGATGAAAATATTAAAGTACACCAGAAATATACAAATTTTCAAACAGACAATTATTACATAAAGATGGGAAGTAGGAGTCGAGTACGATGGCCGACGAGCGAATCTTGTTGGATTTGAAGCAAAGACATAGAGAAAGTCTGGTCAGGATGATAAACAATTTTAACAGTTCTCTAAATTCAAATATTAGAGCCAAACTAAGGCTAGGCGGAAATTCGTAGTATTAGCATGACTTGCGCTCACATCCCTTCACAAGGAGGTGTGGTCGTACTCCGTGCTAGTTTCAAGAGACTGTTAATTTACCACTGTGGAACTCTAACGATTAGATAGAGTGGCTCGGAACGAAAACTAGGCCTCTTCAGGGACCTAAACAGCGAAAATTTCAGCAAATGCACTATAGCCATTCCGAATATATTCAACAGTTTTTAATGGCGAGGTCTTTGGATTAAGATATTATTTGATAGTTTTAGACATGGATCGGAAACTAGGCCATTCTGCTCAGCTTCAACAACTCGCTTGTAAGTGACTTGTAATGCATAAATATGTATATTTTTTTAAATATATCTATATTACTACATAAACTTGATTATATAGAGAATGTTTGTAACGATTTGGTTCTCAAAATAATTCAATTAGTTGTTTTTAATAAAATTGCTGTACACTAGCGCGCATTACTCCCCACAAAAAGAAATTGAAACTATGTTTTCAACGTAAATATAAAATTCACTATATGTAAATATACCAAACCTAAATACTTCGCACTGATATTAAGAATTAGGTGAGCTAAACCAATTTGAAATTATCTTATTTTTTGGGGTTTTATATAAATAAAAATTCATTAAATTACATTACAGAGCATAAAACAGTTCAAGTTTAAAAGTTCTGCATACAAATATTTAAAAATGTTTAAAGGGGGTTTTTGACTCCTTTGACATGGTTTAAAAAAACTTGAAGAACTCAGCCAAAACTTGGCCGACTTCGACTCATAAAATACCACTGGAAAGATATTTTCACACTATTACAAATCTTATAATAAATCCTTCGAAACAAATTTTTAAATATTTTTGAACATTTTTTTAATCGGCCCAACTCATGTGCACATTAATATTTTCGATATAACTTTGCGGAAGTCTTAAAACTTAATAATTTTTATAATTCTGCTGGGGAAAAATCAAATTCTTATAATTTATAGAGCTTGAGGTCAGGTTTGTATTAGGGAATAATATAAGAAAAAAACAATTTTTCAAAGGGGTAGAAGTGATAGCTGCTATTTCGGAGATCACCACATCTCCTCATCAGACTTATTTTCTTTCTAGACTTTAACTGGCTTTAACTTTGGCAAGTTAAGTGATGCACAAGGCATTTCGGTGATTATTTTCTTCAAAACTCCACTTATATGTAGATAGAGTGGCCAACCTTAATTATCCAGAGCTGAAGCTTTGGTACTGAAAATAGGTCAGACGATAGGATTTTTCTCAGAAAGAAGCTAAGAGGTGTGATCAGCTGAGATACCAAATCTACTACTAGAATAAGATTAAAGCGAATCGTGTGCATGTGCCTTCAGATGTTGCAGAGAAAAGCAAAATCAATTTCCACACTTCGCGCTAATTTTAGATTTTTAACTGGATTTGACGCACTGCATATATATATATATATATTCAATGGTGAATTTGTCAGCACTAAAGCCAGACTCATAGGCCCAATCAGATCGTAGTTCAAGGATTTCAATCTTTACACAGTTTCGTCGATTTGATCTGATGCACAATTTTAAAAATGTTTATCGCACGATAACGGCTTAGCTAATATAGGGCAAAGTATGCAAAGTTTAACTATTCGTATTATAGTTCGAAGCTTTTAAATATATGCATAATCGCTCTAATATTGATCGATCTTTCACTGAAAGAAAGCTGATAAATAGCGCCGAAAGACGTAAATCTGGATTTAAATAGTCAAGATAATGGTACCGCAATTTCTACAGCTTAGCTTTCGAAGATGTTCCGCTCACTCTCAATGCACTCAACCGCAATGTGACTAAGGTACAGAGCCAGTTGAGTTTTAAAAAGTCATCCTAATTTTGATAAGAATTATACAAGTCGTTTGATAATAATTATGAAGTAGACAAATTTTTAAAGTTATTATTTTGAAACTTATAATAAAAATGGCTTTGCACTACAGTTATGAGTGGGAACAATCTTTGAAATCAAAACTAGATATTAGTTTGAGACTCCTATTTTAAAATTCTTTTCGTAATAATTATCAGCGTGTTACATTTTTATAGGTCTTTCAAAGACTTTAATTTTGAAACTTATATTACACAAGGCTTTGCATAATAATTATGACCCAAAATAGTATCGAACTAGTCCAGAAGTCCCAAACTTTTCCCCAAATTATTGCTAAGTTGTCCTGAATCAGTCCGGAACTAAACCGAAAAGTCCCGTCTTTCGCGATTATAACATTTTTTCTCACTCATAATTTTTATGAGAATACATAACATAAGCCCCAAAATAAAAGTCTTTGAAGACTTAAAAAATATTTATCTCGCTGATAATTATTATGAAAAAAACTTTTATATATAAGTGTTTGAATAATGTTTATAGAATACTCGAAAGATTTCCATCTTCCTATAATAATTTTCGAGTAACTTTTACTCTTTCCTTTTATAGCTATGTCTATTAATTATATTACTCTGTTTTTTGTTTTAATTTAATTCAAGCTGTTTTTTTACGTTAATTTCGGTTTCTGTTATGTTACCTTCTTATTAAGAAACGGAGAACCAGGTTTTTTAGAAATTTGTTGTTGGTATAAAAAAATAATTTATTTTTAAAATCACTGTGCTGTATCATGTTAAAGTCAATTTCTGTAGGGGTTTGCCATAGTGAACCTTTCTGTAGACCTACTTACCTGCAGTCGGGTATATGATAACGGAACGACCAGATTTATATTCGGCCAATGTCTGTCCCAACGGCAACATTCTGCAACATTTAGTTGGGATTATTTTAAGCTGCCACAACAACAAAAGTGTGCTCTAGGGTAAACAAATAAATTGCATTAGTTTTTATTCCTCCCTCCTAATATGAGTGAAGATAATAGTGCTGGTTTCTTAAAAAGTTCCGAAAGTCAAGTCATTTTTTGTTTCACTGCTCAACATTAAATAGACAAGTTAACGTTTATTAGAATATCCAACATATTTAATTTAATATCGCTAAAATTTTTTTTATTAACCCACGAAATGTATTTAAATGGCAAAAATGTGATTATCGAAAACAACGCTATGCTCTTAAAACACACCTGTGCCCGTGTCTGAAACCGGTAATTACAGCCATTTGCCGAAGTATTTAACAAACTGGATAACCAATAAAAAATCAAAGTATGGAAAGCATGAAAAAAATATGCGCTCCTCCAATTATAGGAACATGTCACATTTATACCAATAAACCTTTAATTAAACTAAAAGTGAGTACTCGCAAAAGCACAACTCAAGCCAGCGAATGTCACTAAAGTCAAATAATTTGGACTGAGAAAAGTGACTGGAAAAGCTGGGTCGGACGCCAGTGAAACATATTGGAAATTATTAACATGGCAATTAAGTGTTGTTAATGGGCTGATGTGGATGCGTGAAGGAAGTCAGAGGATGTAGGGGCGAGAAGAGCAATACCTATACTGAGTAATAATATAAAATATACTTGTATATGCACTTTGTAAGCGCGTAAATAAATTCAAATGAAAATTTTTGCTGCTGCACCAATTTGACCGAATAATTCGATGGAATTCAGTTGCCGAACCAACATCAACTTTCCGCACACACACACACACACACACACACATGAATTCCAGGACATTTGCTTATCAACGGTTAGATGGACATTATGGATCCCGTCGAATGCATGGTGGGTATGAAATGGACCGAGGGTATATAAGCCAAAATTAAGGCTAAAAGCATTTAACGTTAATAAAGTTAACCAGAGCAAAGTTTTCGGTGACATATAGAACGACTGCAGGGGTTGGGCGGGGCGGACGCAGCAGTCAACTGGCAGTAACAGCTGGCGATTTAAGTGCCAGCAATGATGACGATGACGACGACGACGACGATGTGGACGACGACGACACGACACACGGTGACTACTGATGATGATGACCGACCAT